>LTAE01000084.1:37415-48530 GCA_001647135.1 Pontederia paniculata | reverse complement strand
CTCTCTCTCTCTCTCTCTCTCTCTCTCTCTCTCTCTCTCTCTCTCTCTCTATTTAGCTCATGCGAAGGAGAAGGCGCTCTGCAGTGGGAAGATGAAGAGAGGTTTAGCAGTTGTTCGCGATCGCTGCACCTTTCTCTGCTGATCAGTGTTTGAGGTGGTAGTAAGTGTTGTTCCTGACCCTCTATTTTGATCCGTTCTTGGCAGGTGTTACCTTCGCGGATTGCAGCGAGGAAGCTCCACGAATGACCTCAGCTTCCGGTAGGTTTCTTTATGATCTCTTCGCTTCGTTTTTGTGCAATCCGTGGATGAAATAGTGGGAAAGTTTGATTCTTGGAAGGTGTTTGTTTTATTGACGCTGCGATATTTCGCAGGCAATTTAACGCCCGAGTACCAAAAGAAGTCGCCGGATTATGCTGTCATCGTGGATTCGCCTGCGCCAATGCAGGAGACGCCAGATTACATCAGGAGAGGCACCGGAAGGAACCTGGTCACCCCTGTCGATCTCTTCGGTGAGAGAAGCGTTGAGCCGTCTCCCGGAGTCGGAAAAGATGTGGACGCATCTGAGGCTTTGGTAGCTTCTTTGGAGCTGGGAAAGGTGTCTGAGCGTCGGGGAAACTTGTTGAACATCAATGCAGGAGATGAGGATGAGTGTGCGACCTGCGGCAGGGTGAATTTCCAGAAGGATGGATACTACTCAGGTGGGGAGACAGTAAGAACAGATGCCACAGTGGGGGATGGAAATGGACTGGCATTATACCAATCTGCCAGAGTTGGAAACGTCTCATACAAATTTCAGGACCTGGAGGCAGGAGATTACCTTGTCGATCTCCATTTCACCGAGATTGTGTTCATGGAAGGCCCTCCAGGAATGAGAGTTTTTGATGTCTTTATACAGGAGGAAAAGGTTGGCACAAATTCTCCTGAAGTTAACTACAGTGTTTCTGTAGTTTTTTTTCTTAGGAAATTTATATTCCTGTGTCATTACACTTGCAGGTTGTTTCACTTTTAGATATATATGACCGCGTAGGTTCGAACCAGCCTCTGATCCTGACCGACTTGAGAGCTTTGGTAGTCGGCAATGAGGGGTTACTGATTAGATTCGAAGGAGTAGTCGGACAACCTATTGTTTCAGCAATTTCAATAAGACATGATACTACCTTTGGTATAGTTTCTGGGGATGTGCATTCTTGTTTTGAAACTCATTTTGGTTTAAACATCTTAGTGTGACTAAATCATCCATCTGCAACCTATCTATCAGGCAGGATTTTGAAGAATCAGTTTTCAGGAGAATTAGTGCCAGATCATGGGAAGGAGGGAACAATGACAGTGGAAGAGGTTAGAGAGAACAAAAGAAAACTGAACTTTATCTGCTGTTTCTAACTTAAAGCCAATGTTTTTTCCAGGAGACATGTGGTGATTGTAAGAAGCTGAAAAGAGATTATCAATTGCTCCTCAAAGAGCAAAGTGAATGCAGGAGAGCAGTGGAGGAGCTAAAGAAGGAGAACGAAACCAAGAGTAGAGAATGTCAGGATGCCTTGTCATCATTGCATGAACTTCAGATGGAGCTCATGCGCAAGTCCATGCATGTTGGTTCTTTAGGTATCATAATTTGTTGATAGAGTCCTTAATATGTTTTCTTCATTTATAACCTTTGGCCCTTGCAGCTTTTGCCGTGGAGGGACAAGTGAAGGAGAAGACTCGATGGTTTCAGTCTCTAGCTGAACTCAGCGAGAAGTTTCAAGTAATTCTTCTTTTAGATAAGGGATTTGATTATCTTGGAATTTGTTTGCATCTGTGCACAACCCATCATTATTAGCTTAATTTTTTTTTTGTTTTATAATGTGGATACATCAGTTGATGAAATTAGAATATACCAAGTTATCAGAGGAGACAATGGAATTCAGAAGGTGTTCTGCAGATATTGTTCAAATGTCAGCTGCTGTTCAATCCAACAGTAAGATGACTTACTGAAATATCATTCTCAAATTAGTTTGTCTTTCTCATTGGATGGTCCTTTCAATATGATCTGCAAATTTTGAGAGCTTCCTGATAAATGATGTCCCTATAAATTTGTTTTTTGATAGTGGATTATTACAGCAATCTAGAGAAGGAATACAGGGATCTCAAATTTAGATTTGGTAATGAAGTGAAGGAACGAAAAGACCTCTATAACAAAGTTATAGAACTCAGAGGTCAGACAAATATATGTTAGACTAGAAGTATTTTTTTTTCTGAAATCTACAATGTGAAATGAAAAATGCTGAAGGGGTAGTAGTTTATTGCAGGAAACATAAGAGTATTTTGTCGCTGCCGGCCACTTAATATTGAAGAGTTAGCTGCAGGGGCTTCTATGGTTATTGATTTCGAATCTGCTAAAGATGGAGAACTTATTGTCAAAGGTCATGTTTCTTCCAGAAAAATATTTAAATTTGACAGCGTCTTCAGCCCGCAAGAAGACCAAGGTAATAACTGAAGAAATTTCAGATATGCAATGTATACTAACATAACCCACAGACTAAGCACTTGCATTTCCACTTCATGAACAGATGTTGTGTTTGAGACAACTGCACCACTAGCTACATCGGTTTTGGATGGATTCAACGTCTGCATTTTTGCTTATGGCCAGACAGGAACAGGCAAAACATTCACAATGGAAGGCACTGAAGAAGCTCGTGGAGTCAATTATAGGACTCTCGAAGAACTTTTTCGAATTATCAAAGAAAGAGAAGGTCTATTTCGTTATGAAGTAACAGTAAGTGGATTAGAGGTTTACAATGAACAGATACGTGATTTACTTGTATCAGGGGCTCAATCTGGAGCATCTGCAAAGAGGTAAAGGAATAAATGTTCAATCAAAATTCTCAAGGTTTATTTGTTGAGTTATCTAAAAGTGAAAGCCATCAGAAGTTGGATCCATCTTTAGATATTCATACCCTGGCAATAAACAGTCACTCACTGTTAACTATTTTTGCCACAGGTTAGAAGTAAGGCAAGTAGCAGAAGGTGTCCATCATGTCCCAGGACTGGTTGAAGCTCATGTAAGTAACACGAATGAGGCCTGGGAAGTCTTGCAAACCGGCAGCAAGGCTAGAGTTATTGGTTCAACCTGCGCAAATGAGCATAGCAGTCGTTCTCACTGGTAACCACATTTGCTCTGTTATTTGACACCCCAACTAAAATTATAATATTTGGATGAAATTGCCCGAATTTTCTTTGCCAGTATTCACTGTGTGATGGTAAAAGGGGAAAATTTGATGAATGGAGAGTGCACCAAAAGCAAGTTGTGGCTCATAGATCTAGCTGGAAGTGAAAGAGTGGCAAAAACAGATGCCCAAGGAGAACGTTTGAAGGAGGCACAAAGCATTAACAAGTCACTTTCTGCCTTGGGTGATGTAATATCAGCTCTTGCAACTAAAAGCACTCACGTTCCTTTCAGGTCGTCAAAGCCCAAACTGTTTTATTTATCTATTTTAATGTAATGGCTCTAAAATAAAGAAACTATTTCCTTGCATCCAGGAACTCAAAGCTTACACATTTGCTTCAGGATTCTTTAGGTATGTATTTTTCTTTCTATTTCCTACTTCTTTTCATTTCCATTTTGTGATCGTAGCTATCATTTGGCTAAATGTTACTGACTGTGAACCAATTCAGGTGGAGACTCCAAGGTTTTGATGTTTGTGCAAATAAGCCCAAATGAGAATGATGTGGGCGAGACGCTTTGCTCGCTTAATTTTGCCAGTAGAGTGAGGGGAGTTGAACTTGGTCCTGCTAAGAGACAAGTTGATATGAGTGAAATATTCAGATACAAACAGATGGTACGATGAGATATATTAAGAAGTTATCCAAATCTTGTTGCAAAATGAGAATATTCGTAGAATTTTTCATATTTGATCTTTTGCTTTAACTTTCTTCTTCTCCTTTTTCTAGGTTGGGAAGGTCAAGGAGGATGGCAAGCAGAAAGAAGCCCAAATGAAGAGAATGGAAGAAACAATTCAGTCTCTGGAATTGAAGAACAAATCAAAAGAACTCATGAACAAAAACCTCCAAGATAAGGTATGGAAGTCAAATTCATTACATTTCCTAATTGTTCTCATTGCAACAGAATATGTCATCTTAGTCACATAATGATAACATAAGCACTGACTAAGCCTATGTACAGATTAAGGAACTGGAATCACAATTATTGGTCGAAAGGAAATTAGCAAGGCAACATGTAGATACCAAGATAGCAGAGCACCACTTACACCAGATGCAACAGCAGCAGCAACAACAAGAGGAATCTAAGGAAAACACTTCAATAATGAGGATTACAAGTCCAGTGTCAGAGAAAAACCATACTCTTGAAGAAGAAGAGCAGCAGCTTATGCCGTTCAAAGAATTGATAAATGTAATGCAACCACTAGCTGATGACACTAGTTTCACGACCAAGCAGCAATTCACGAATGATTACAGCAGCATCCTTAAGCATTTCCCTTGTGTTTTGGACAAAGAAAATAAGCTAGAACTTGCTGCTGAAGAATTGGTACCAAGAAGAGCAAGCAGAGTTTCCCTTTGTCCTACAACTCGGCAGATACCATTTGCTCCCGCACCACGTCGAAATTCCCTTATTCCACTTCCTACTACGAGAGCTGCACCCTCTCGGCCAATGCTTATGCACATAACTGAAAACCTTTCAACACCAACTCAATTGGCCCAGAATACTGATGCATGCGAACTAGAAATCCGAAGTCAGCCTAGGAACACCAGGAAGATTAACAGCATCCTTCGCCGCAGTCTTCAGAAGAAAGTTATCATCAGAACCCAACTTCCGCAGACATCAAGGAGAGGAAATACTCTTGCAGGGCTTGATAAGTTGAGAGTATCACTTGGTGGCAGTGCAAGGAAGGCTAAGAGGGTGGTGGCAGGAAATGGCCCTAACGGTGATAGAATGCCGCATAGACCTCATCACAAAGAAAAAGAGAGATGCTGGAATCATGGAACAACAGTGAGGAACGTCCTGTGATCTTTTTTTTTTTTGGTCACTGATCTCTGTGAATTGATATGCTGAGAGGGAGATAGATTGACATACTGACTGTTTCGTTCTGATGATCCTGCAATATGGTTTGATGTAAACCCTTGCAGATGTACGCATTGATTTGAACATAGTTTGTGCAAACTTCGGTCTGTTATATATCTTAAGTCTTTTAGAAGCATCCTGTTATGCATTTTTGAGCTTATTGTGAAAGTTGATGGGCCAATTGATGACAATTTGACCCATCATGCACAATGAACTTGCAAGATATCAACATGCGTATCTTGTTTCATGTGAATAGTGTCAAATAAAACTCAGTCTAAAAGATGGCAAAAAGTTAGATTGTGCGAGCACATGCTTAACTCATCAAATTAGTTGAATATCGATAAAGTACAACAGTATGAATGGCGCGAATGGCGTTAAAACATACAATTAAAATGTTATTCATGTAAAAACTCGTGACCTCAAAATCATATCTGTGATCCTTAACGGAAACAGATTCCTCTTCTATTACACTTAATCGACAAGATCTTCTATCACTTCCAGGAGAATGTTACTCCATATACAAAGCTTCTTTACCAAATGCATTATAAATTCAATGCCAACAAGATCCTGAAACAAGGAATGAGGAATTAAATGTCACTAAAAGAAACATATCTCAAGACGCAACAAGGGATGTGAAAAAGAATAAATAGCATAGCATGATAACTGCTTCCAAATTGCCGCTGTGATGGTAAAGGAAAAGAATCATAATTGGCCATCGTGATCTCAGTGCCATTATCTGATGGCAGTGAAGATCAAGATGGTGAAACATAACTCAAAGAGTTTCCACATACAACAAAGGAAGATATTGTGATCCAATCAGTTTAAAGATAGTAGAAGCTTAACTATGTCTAATTCCATGGTTGAACAACAAAATAAATCTGGAGCAAACATCTCCTGGTGGAACTCAGTTTATGAATCAAAAGTATACTAGCTAAGGAAACTTGATGAGGATCTTTAAGGGGCCGTTTGGTATAAGGTAATTTAGATAGATTACCAATTATTTAATTTAAAACTCTCAGGGCCCACCAAATTACTTTGGTGGCAATACATTACCGATAATTTTTAAAGATAATTTTTACTTCTCTAATAATCTAAATAAACACCTCATTAGTAATCAAGATAGCACACATGAGAGATGTCTTTCCAAATTACCAGTAGAATGATATGCATTTGATAAAACTATCCATTCAACCAAACTTATAAAATATTTATATTTTATTAGTGTTAAATATTTTCTTGCTTTCTTAAGATTATTTTCTTGGTGACTGATAACGTAAACTTTATTTATTTTGTTCAAACTTATTTTTTTTATTATTTTTACTAGATATGCTGCAAGAATATATTATTTTCATCATTAGTACTAGTCTTGTTTTGTTAAAAGACACTTTTTTCCCGAAGATAGATGAGTTTGGGGCTAATCAGTCTTTTTGTTAATACAAAATAATATTAATAAAGTTCAACATTTTTTTAGGGTATTTTAGTAATTTTATGTTTAACAATTTAAATTATAACTTATGTTATTAGTACTTGCCAAACACAATAATATGATGTTACCGGTAATATCTAAAGTGGTAATTTATTTTAGTGGTGATCTAAATTACCGGTTAATAAAAAATGGTAATGCGTCAAACGGGCCCTAAGTGAACAAGAAGGAGAAGCATAGGATCTTTAATGTGTTTCACTAGCAGCTTAAATTTCTTTTGATAAAACTAGCGCCTGCGATTTATGTATGTGAAAAGCTTAGTCGATGGCTGCTGCTAACTATCTAGTTAGCCATAATTTTGTATGAGTGCTTGGATCAAAATATAATCATTGCTAGGTAGGTGTACATATGAAAAAGAAGAAAAGCTTATTCACCTTTGGATGCAATACAAAATCCATGAATTTTACGACTATTTTGCGGGAAAAAAGACTCAGAAGCATTCATGCATAGTTTGGGTAATTCTAATGGTGATGGAATGTACAAACCTACTCTGTACTTTCAACACATGACCTGTACTTTAACATATCTTCAAAAACTCGAGAAAGATTTTTTAATACATAAGTCAAGAAAGCAAGTACTCACATTATGTAGATGATGAAGCAAAACACGTAATTCTAGCTTGGGTCTTAACCTCTGCCAAATGACTTGGCTTCTCATTTGAGATCATTCGAGCATCCCATACTCGTATAACACCATCAGATGATGCTGAAGCAATGAAGTTTGATAGTCCAGAATCCTGCTCATTTCTACTCCCAAAAACAACCAGACCTTTTATACGAGTTGAATGTGCATTGTCCACCTGATGTGCAACTTTTCCACTTGCCGTATCCCAAGCAGTAATGCAGCGATCCTCTCCACCAGTATAAAGGATCCCATTCTGTGACATTTCAAATACAAGGAAGAAGTTGAACCATGTAAAATCCACCATCTCTTGAAATACATAAGATCGAAAGAAGCAGGAAAAGGAATACCAAATCAGAAGACATACATGTAAAATCTCAAGCAATTATTTTTGTGATACAAACACTATCATAGACATACATGTGCATAAATATAGATCCTCCCTTTATCAAGCTGAATATTAACCCGAAAACTTATATGAGACTGTTTTATGAGTGCTAACTAGTTATTCACATTCCGTTAGTTGTAAGCAAGAACCAAAGTATTTTGGCATTTGATATGCATCTTATAGTTCCTCGCCATAAGAAGGCAAATTAAACATTGATCTGAGAAAATTACAGGCTGCAACTTAATAGACAAGCATAAGTAAACTGTAAAACATAGATCTTTTGATCACAGAGTAAGTCCTAATGAATTAGCAATAAAATCTTTTAAGCAAACAGAGAATCTCATAGAATAATGATCCAAATTATCAAACATTATCCGCCCCCTGAATCAGCACAGAAAAAAAATTAAAAAAACAAAGAAAAACGAGTTATTTTTCTCTACAGAACAAGAATACCTCCGCTGGCGCGACGCAAAGGACACTCTTTGCCGCTTCCATCTCTTGAATCATCCGGGCGTCCTCGGAGTCGTGAACTGTGACCCTCTGCTCGGCCACGAGGAAAAACTTGTCCCCGCCTCCCGGGGCATACCTCACGATGGAGGCCTCGCGGTCGAGGCGACAGGAGAAGCTGCGGCGACCGCGGACGAGGTTCAAGAGGGCGAGGCAGGCGTCGCGGCCGACGGTGAGGGCGGCGCGCCCAGAAGGATGGATGGCTAGGTCGGAGACGCCGCGACGGTGAACCTGGACGGTCGTGAGGTGGACGAAGGAGTCCGAGGCGTCGTAGATGCGGACGGAGCCATCGTCGGAGGCAGAGAGGAGGTTGCGGGGAACGGAGGGCGCGACAGGGGACGCGAAGAAGGCGAGGGCGGTGACGGTTCCGGCGTGGCCGATGAGAGGGGCATCCGAGATCTCCTGCCGGGCGCGGATGTCGTAGAGCTTGATGGTGTCGTCGGAGGCGCCGGAGGCGGCGAGGGGGCCGGCGGCGGCGACGCACTTGATGGGGGCGGCGTGGGCGGGATGGGAGAAGAGGCGGGTAATAGTTAGGGTTTTGGGGCGGAAGGAGAAGCCCCAGATGTACTTCTCGTATGATCCCGCCACCAACGTCATCGCCGCTTCTCTTCTTCTTCTTCGCCTCCGCCGCCGACGGTGGTTTATAAAACCCTCCAAAAGCCCACGATCTTACGCAGCTCAGATGACCGGTTCGGTTTTAGTACCTGATACTTGTTCATAGTTGAACCGGTTTCGATTTGACAAAATCTCTATTTTTTTCTTCTAACCCGTGTTTTACTTTAAAAAAAATATTACATCAGGTAGAAAATATTGTAAACCACGGACCGGACCGGTCAGTCTTACAGCGGGGAGGGGGGGGTCATGGCTCAATAGCAACCCGGAGACAACATTGATCCGGTTTAGACCGGTCAAAACCCGGGTTCGAATGTTCAAATCGGCGATTTTCTTGAATTCCGAAGTCCGGACGAAAAATAAATAAATGTAACTTAAAATTTTTTTCCTAGCCGCAACTCATTTGCCCTAGAAGTGACACACAATTGAACAAAGTCACGAATACTTCTCATGTTCTTCGGTTCTTCCATCGACGGCAGCGACCAGTCGGCGGTGGATGAGGCGTTGGCTTCCCTTCAGACACACGTTCCCCTCAAACGATCTTTTCTCTATTAGGTTCCGGCGATCTTCCCCTTAGACGCATGCACGTCCTTAGACTGCACGCACGTCAAGACCGTAGAGACTCGTGCATCCTAGACGCGGGTCCAGGCCGCGAACGCGCGCGCGACCAGGCTGCAAACGCGCACGCGTCCAGGATGCAGACATGTGCGCGTCCTAGACACGTGTCTAGGCCAGGTTGCACGCGTCCTCCAAGTCGTGCACAACTCGGACGTTATGAACTTATGTATTTAATTGAAGAAAAACATGATGTTTAATATTTTGATGAAGAAAGAATCATGAACTTACAAGTTGTGTGATTTGTGTTTTGGATGCTTAAAAATCTTCTTAGCAATTATCTTATGATTTGTGTTTTGTAAACTTTTATTAACAATTACCTTATAACATTATCTAATACAATTTAAAATTTGTATTTAGTTTTGGTATAAATTCTATATTATAAACTTATGAATTGAGATAAAAAATATTGTAACTTTTGTAGCTTATGTAACATCATGTATTTTGATTTTAACATATTACATTATTTTAAATATATTTATTATCAATTGATTTGTCCATCTGATCTGATTGGTCCGATCTTATTCGAGGAGCTATCTGAGTCGACGACCGATCTCAGCTTTACAACATTGGGTGGAAGTCGTTCGAATGGGCGATGGGAAAAAATATTTTGGGTTAAACTTTTTTCAAGATTAAAAATCTTATTGAATTTTTCGGATGTATAATTTTACAACTGATGACCTCAGGAAGTATTGTCAATCCTATTTGAAGCATACAAAATAAGATCTCAAAGTTTCGGCTCTTTAACATCTATGGACTTGAACATTTATGAAAATTCGAAAACAATTAGGAGACTTACTGCAATATATTGTTTAAAATTTAATGGAGACATCCTTATCTTTTGAACTGTTAGATTTGAAATATATTATTGAAAAAAATACGAATATTAAATAAATTAACTTTTAATCGTACATGCCGGTTCAAAAAATAAAAATAACACAATGTTCGGAACTAAACCTTGACAATAAAGTTATATTTGGTGAAATTTCTAATTAAAATATTTCGTGTAACAAGAATGAGCTAGCTATCATTTCATACCAATCCATCCTTGTTAGAGCAATATAATGAAACAATTTTGAATGATGTGTTACAAGATGGATATTGTAATATGTAATTGTAATAGATGTTATAATTTTCTGTTTTTACTGTACATTGGCGGAGCTCGACCAACGGTCGCCCGGTCCATTGATCACTTGATCAATGGACGCCTGTGCGGTTGATCACCGGACGTCCGCTCTATCAATGGACGACCGTGCGCTCAACCACCGGATGTCCGCTCTATCAATGGACGACCGTGCGCTCGACCACCGGACGTCCGCTCTATCAATGGACGTCCGTACGCTCGACTACCGGACGTCCTCCATTGATCGTTCTATCAATGGACGCTCATTGATTTCACGATCAATGGACGCCCGTTCTAAGATATTTTTTTATGTACAATATAAAAGGAAGAGAAGGGTTGTACATAAAAAGAAGAGAAGGGGAGTTAGTTAGTAACACTTCTGAATAATAAAAATTTCAGTCCAAGTTTTCCCCTCAAATCACTCTTTGCACTATGTTCTTGATACGTGTTCTAGAGCTTGTATGATCTCCAATGGTGTTCATGGAGAATTCTTCCAGATTGCTCAATTCTTGACATGGTATCAGAGCAAGTCATGATCCATTCACAAGAGAAGCAAGGTGGAGGTGTTCGTGATCTGTAGCATCATTTATCGCGTTTTAGATCTGTAAGATCGTTCATCTCCATCAATCATCTTTGCCTTTTGTTTGGGTTTCTTGGAGATCAAGTTTTTTTTTCGTCTGGTTTTCTTGAGACGAATTCGCGGATTATCT
>LTAE01000084.1:16744-35915 GCA_001647135.1 Pontederia paniculata | reverse complement strand
ACCGGATGTCCGCTCTATCAATGGACGATCGTGCGCTCGACCACCGGATGTCCGCTCTATCAATGGACGACCGTGCGCTCGACCACCGGACGTCCGCTCTATCAATGGACGTATGTGCGCTCGATTATCTGACGTCCTCCATTGATCGTTCTATCAATGGATGCTCATTGATTTTACGATCAATGGACGCCCGTTCTAAGATATTTTTTTATCTATAGTATAAAAGGAAGAGAATGAGAGTTAGTTAGTAATATTTCTGCATAATAAAAATTTCAGTTCAAGTTTTCCCCCCAAATCACTCTTTGCACTCTATTCTTGATACGTGTTCTAGAGCTTGTATGATTTTCAATTATGTTCATGGAAAACTTTTCCAGATTGCTCAATTCTTGACATGATGCCGCAATTGTTGATTCTTTTTAACCGCACCTCTTACATTTAACGAATCGAGATATAAAATTTGAAGGACAAGTTGTACTGTAACACCTCCATTAATCCCCAATTTGAAAAATATACATCAGCAGAATTACTAGAGCAACTTGCATCCTTTTTGCCAAGGAACTTTTTAACCAAAAAATGCAAGTTATTGCAGCCCAAAAGAAAGCAGAAATGCCTACCATTTCGCTCACTCATATATTTCAGTTTCAACTTTAATTATGCACATAAGAATTACATTTTTTTTCCGAAGATATTTAATTTCAACTTTAATTTTGAAATTTCTCCAAGACAGAAAACTCAATATATTCCACTTTGGTGGCTGCCAAGCCTGCCAACACATAATTTATCACCTAGGAAAATTACCATTCTGACGATCCCAACGCATCTAACCATCAACAAGTACCCTTTACTTGTTAGGAGTAACGATGTCTTGTTTGTATGCTAAAAGAATTATGATATAAAGAGAAAGAAAACTACTACAGCATGATTATTAGGAGTAGCAACACAAAGAGGAAGAGAGCAAAGAGATCTAGGAGGGGTCTTTGCTAGGCCAAATAGTTTTAAGTGTATTCTCAATAATGCCTGCAGATATAGTATAGATTGCCTCCAATTTGTGTGTATACATTTCATAATATGGACAAGCTTTTCAGTGGAAGGTGGAAATAAGTTCAACAAGGATTTGTTGCAGTAATGCTACAGCTATGCTAAATACAAACACTAGGTTTGCAGTTGAACGCTACTACATTTCTAAAGAAGAAAAAAAGATATTTATGTAGACTCTTCTAATAGAAATAATATAGTTTCAAGATGAAAACTTGAATTTTTGATGTCCGCATCCAGTATCGACAAATTGCTATATCAAAAAAGCAAAATACGGAGGAATGTAGAGTCTGCATATGCAAATTCCTTGATCTGGTGTCATGCATTATTTTAGTGAATCACAAGCTTTTGTTACTTTGTTTTAATAGATGATCAGGTAGGCATACTTGTTTCCTGATATCACTGCAACATAGCTATTATATTACAAAAATTATTTTGGGTGCAATACACTTCACCTGGTGTTAATTCATACAAGCAAAAGTAAACATGGAAAGAAATACACAAGTATCCCTACCTTCCTCCTCGGTTAAATATTTTCGCGGGATCATCTAGTGTCATGTACTATGATATGCTCATTTTAATCATGTTACTAGTTTATGTTGACACCAAGAACTGAATAGCCTGATCCTTGATCTTAATAAATTGTGTTTCAACTTTCAACTAGTGCTATAAGGAAAGTCATCAATATGTTTACAATAAGTCAATAACTCTATAATAAAAAAGATAAGAAAGTAGAACTTAGTAACTTACATCAATTTTCTTTTGGTTACTTCAGTCAGACCCCTCCGATCTGAGTTGACAACTGATCGATACGATGCAATGAGACTATATAATTTGAAATCGGAATCACTTGGACTTCAGAACTTCTTGCAAACCGATGCCACTCAGGATGAACCATCAGCATGTATCAAGCTTTCCCAAGATGAAGCTTCCAATGGGTAGTCATGGCATATCATGGTTGCCAGTGAAGTCCACACACAAAGATCAGGTGTCTTGCCTTGACTGATCATCTCCTCCAACCACAAGACAGCCTCGTATCTCTGCCCAATTGTGCAAAGTCCCTGAATCACACTTCGGAAGATGGAACTCCTTGGCCAATGCTTACTTCTCAGCATCCTCTCAAGAACTTGTGCAGCCTCGAGAATTCGACCTTCCGAGCATAAGCCATCGACCAAAGTCTCAAAAGTTTCCTTTGATTCCGCGGAACCCCACAATCTCTTTGTTCTGTCCAAGTACTCAACTGCCCTCATGGATTTCCCTTCCTTGCACAGCCTCTCAATCACTGCATTATAAGCCCTCATAGTCGGAGCACAATTCCTCTCCACCATCTCTTCCTCGAGCACCATCGCTCCTTCCTCCACCCGACCCTCCATGCACAGTGCACTTATCTTCTCTTCAAAAATAGAGGCGGGGACTCGAAACCCTTTCTCAGTCATTTCATCGAGCATCCTTGATGCATTTACAAACTTCCCTTCAGCGTACAGATCCCCCAGCATCGCAAGATAGCTCGCTGAACTCCTCACTCCGCCGACCACCAATGCCTCGTCAATTATCTTCTTAGCTTCCTCAAGGCTCTGTCCTTGGAGCATCGGTACCGTGAACGTCCGCCGCCGCTTGGATGACCTTAACCCCTTCTTGAGCACCTTCTCGAGTATCTTCTCGGCCTCCTGGACGCGTCCAGCGTCACAGAGAGCCTCGAGCAGCGTCCTGTAAACGACCACATCGGCGTCACACCCCTTCTGCGAGATTCTCCACAACATGGAGTAAAGCAGGTGGATGGCGTCGTCGAGCAAGCCGGCGCCGCAGAGCCCGCGCATCAGGGTGCGGTAGGTGTCGCGGTCCGGGTAGCAGCAGTGCTCGCGAAACTCGCCGAACACCTGGAGAGCGAGATCGGCGCGGCCGGCTTGGCAGAGGGCGGCGACGAGGAGGTTGAGCGTCTCCGGCACGACGCGGACCTCGCGGCGGCCAGAATGCTCGGAGAAGATCCGAAGGGCGGCGGGGAGGTGGCCTCGGGCGATCAAGAGGCGGAGGAGGGCGTGGAAGGAGAGGGTCCAAGAGGGGGCGCTGGAGCGCTGCAGCAGGCGGAAGAGGTCCTCGGCCTCGGCTGAGAGGTCCTCGTCGCCCGATGCGGGCGAAAAGCGGGTCAGCACCGGCGGACGCGGAGGAGGTGGAGAGGGCAAGGCGAGAGAGGAGGGAGGTGACGGCGGAAACGGGAGGCGACGAGGTGGTGGAGGAGCAGGAGGAGGAGAGGAGCGAGTCGAGGAGGGCGGAGAAGACTTGGGAGTTGTGGCCGTAGGAGGGGAAGAGACGGGGAGCAGCGTCGAACAGGTGGTGGGCGACGGCGGGGTTCTTCTGCCGGCGGATGAGCTCGGCGAGTCGGGGCGGCGTGAGCACGCGCGGCCACCGGACGGCGGCCATTACGACGAGAAAATAAATTTGCGCGCTATAAGAGCGATATAAATAACGACGTTAATTATAAACGAAGAGGTTGATAATTCAAAAAGCTTCTTTAATACAAATATTTTTTTGTAACAAAAGTTTTAAGTAATAAAAAAACATGTATCCTCTGTATAAAATTGTTTTATTTATTTAAAAGGGAATATTTTTATGACATATGATTAATCTTTATATAAATAAATGTAGAATTCTTTCATTTCTTCTTATATACACAACAGTACATAAAAAAAAACCTATTTTCATGTTTTGCAAAATTAATTTTCCTTTGAAACTTATTTCCTTAAGACAGAAAAACACAAACATATTTCAATACTGAATGTATGATGTGCCCCAATTTTATTTGAGTTCAATTTATTTCATGCAATCATATTCATTTAGAGATGAATTATTTTGGTCATCAAGGAGAGAGAAATAGATTAGATTTACACAATTCCTCTTCAGAACAGGGGCCTTATCAGTTATTATTTATTCCAGTTAATAACTTAATTTATTTTTCTGATTATATTAGAAGGCCAGTGCAAAATATAATAGAGAATAATGATTCAGGAGCAAATTACTCCTAAAAAAACAGAAAAGAAAAGAAAACTGTTCGTGTTCTTGCCTGCAACTCAAACTGAGCTGTGAACTTGCTCACCCTCTGAAACAACTTAAACATGACAATATCTGCAGGCTCTTCACAGAGAAAGTTCCCTTAACCAGTTTCTGATGTTACAGTAACAATTTATGCCTCCTAATTGAAATGCAAATTTAAGCAAACCAAATACTTTATCCATCTCTCTTCTCAGAAATCAGTTTCTGGTCTTAATTTTTCTTATTGTCATACAAGAAAACTTTTTACTGACTGAATTCTCAGTTGATCAGGATTTGCATCAGAAAATGGCCATTAGATGTCGGCTATGGCTAGAGTAGTATCTTCCTCTGCATTATGTTTCAATCGTTCAACTGCCTTATCCACCTGCATGATGCAACAATCAAAGTGTTATACTCGGATCAATTGCACAGTGGATTGCCACTCAAAGGCTTTAGCTCATGCATCACCTCCTTGTCCCAGTTTGTCCTAGCAGTTATGATCATAAGTATCAGAGTTTGAACTGATACTCCAATTATCAAGCCCCACCATATCCCCTGAGTGTAATGATTTGAATTCGGATTAACGACGTGCGCGTAATAGATAATACAGCATAAAAAAATGAATCAGAAACTTACAGCTGCTCCTAAACTTGTTTTGAATCCAAGAACACATCCAATAGGAAGCCCAATGAAGTAGTAAGCCCCTACATTAACATAGGCAACTATGGCTTGCCATCCACTTCCAATAGCAACCCCTAAAAAAGATTCATGTAACTTAGCTTTAAGAAAAAACATGCATTTCATCTTAAATACTTTTCTTTCATGAAGCCAATAGAACAAAGAACTTGTAAAGATGGGAAAAATAGGGACCTGAAAGAACTGGTTGAACTCCATTTAAGAACACAGAGATGGACAGCAAAGGTGCAAGATCAGAGACTGTTTCTATAACCACAGAACTGCTGGTGTAGAGCTTGCTCAGGGGAACCCGGAGTAGAAAGACTAGTATGCTGATTATAACACTCAAGATGAGGCTCGTCGCAACCACGACAAGAACGGATAGCTTTGCGACCCTCGGATGAGCAGCTCCGAGCTCATTACCAATCCGGACACTGGTTGATCATGTGCAGGAAAAGAGCTCAATAAATTTAAGGTAATTAGTACAGAACACCAAATTATTTGCTGACCTATGAACTCCCACATTTTTGTGCTGTCATTAGCTACAAGATGTGTACTAACCTGGCTGCATTGCTCAATCCTAATATGATCATGAAGTCCCAATTCCAGTAGTTGACACTGAACACAGGTTGTAAGAAAAATTGATGAATGAGTTATAAATATGCTTAAAGTGAGAATCATATGAAGGATAGTGTTTGTCTGCAACACAAATGGCATAAATTTTTGCTATATATCCATTAGTGAAGTTCTGAAAGATGCATACAGTTGCAAGAAATAAAGAAGAACTTTAACATGATTATTACCATATGGAAACAGCATCAAGGGCTATTTCTGGATTTGGTAGGTAGCCTGTTAAGAGCACAAAGCCCGTAAAGTACCAGACCTCCAAACTACAAATTGCAAATACTTCATGAAGATTCAGATATATGCACAAAACTAACATGACATTGCAGGGATGAGACTTACACCAACATAATGGCTGATGCAACTGTGAGCTTAAGATAGGGCCAGAGGCCTTTAAATGCCTTGGTGGAGAGACCAGTCCATGTATCCCTGCAAGAAGGGCTGTAGATGATGTAGAGCCATGTCGCCAGCACAAGAACCCACCAGGTGAAGCTCAAGGAGAGTGCGGCCGCGAGGAGGCCAAGCTCGAAAACGAACACGACCAGCCATGACAGAAGGATGTGGAACAGCAGCACAGCCACGGCTATGTAGGCCATGGGGTTGATGATGTTCTGAGCCTGCAGGAACCTCTGCATGGGGCAGTAGAGGGCGAAGGCTATCAGCTGCGGGAGCAAGCCGCGCGCGTAGACTTGGCCGGCGGCGGCAATGGCGTCCGTCTGCCCGATCGCGCGAAGGATCGCGCCCGAGTACCAGTAGAAGAAGCTGAGGAAGATGGCGGCGATGAGGTGGAGTATGAGGGCTCTCTGGCAAACGATGCCCATGGCCCTGTACTTCTTGGCTCCATATGCTTGGCCGCACACAGTTTGAACAGCCGTCGCCATGCCAAGCTGCATTGCATTGCATTGATGGAGATACTGATAAGTGATAGCTAAAGCTGAATGCCATCATAAGAGGACACAGAGGTGCAGGCGCACATGTACGAACGTACCATGATCCCGTAGGCAAGGCCTTGGATTCCGACATTGGTTATGGAGGCGCCGGCGAACTCGAGGGTGCCGAGGTGCCCGACGAACATCAGAGAGACGAGGCTGAGCATGAGGTTGAAGACCTGGATGATGATGGAGGCCCACGACAGCCGCCACAGGTTCCTCGACTCCCACACGCAGAGCCGGGCCATCACGTTGCATGGCACCGGCTTCCACTGCAGCAGCTCTTCCGACACGGCGGACGCGTCGGCGACGTGGAGGAGCGACCTGTGGAACTCGGCGCGCTCTCCCATTTTGCTCTACTGATCGGGAGCTCCGACGTCGCTGCTTGCTTGCCGATTGGACAGAGCGTGATGTAATGGCTTTAAGAAGAAGGCAGTTTGCATTATTAGTAGCATAACGATAGCTACAGAGTTCACTTGTTGTTGTGGTTACAAGAAGACATATTTGTTGTGCTCTCACTCTGTAGCTGCAGCTGCCAGTCAATTTTGCTCCCCACCAGAAAGTTTTAGTTCCTCGTATTAGAAAAGTAGGCAAATGATATGTATTGTGCTCACTGATGTTTTTTTTTTCTTGCAATTGTCACAGAGATTTCAGTAAAATTTTCTGGCATACATAAAAAGTTAACTACATCAAAGAGCCTCAAACTCAGAATTTTAGTGCATTTAATTAGTTTTTTTTATGAAAAATGAAGTAGTTGGGTATCTAATTAATAAATAAATTATATATATTCTTTTTTATTAATTGAGTTCAATCGTATTAGAAATATAAATATAAAGATATTACTCTCAAGCTTTTAGGATTATTAATAGCACATCTAATTTAATATGATATTAGAGTTAGAAATTATGAATATAAATTTTGAGTTGTTCGTATTAAAAAAAATAATTAAGTAAAATTTTAAAATTATTGATGATATATCTAATTTATTAAATTAAATAATAAATTGAATTCGAATGTGATAAATTAGAAAGTTAATAATCTCAACTTCGAACTTCGTAATATAAGCTAATCTTTAATTATTTTATATCCTCAAAATTATGGAAATAATTCACGGTAAACAATAACTATTCGGTGACAATAGCTTATGAATAAATTCAATACAGAAAATAATAGATATGGATTTTTTTTCCCGACGAAGAAACATTTCTTGGCCATCACTGATCACACGACCCATCACTCCTTTATCTTGTTGCAACTTGGTTTCTAATTTAGAGTAAAATAAGTGTAGAGAGTGTGCACTCGAGCAATAATAACTGATATTTTATCATTATTTGAAACCTTTTGTTGCATTTGTGTACAATCAATATGAAAACAAGATTTAAATATCGAGAGCAATTAATGGTAAATAATACATTAGCGAATTCTTTTCGTCTATAATCAAATCTTGAGTAGTCATTCATCAAACTACATGTGTAATGGATACATCAATTAAATGATGTTATTGAAAGAAATAAGATTGTATCATGTCTCAAAATTGTGTCATCAACAATCTGTTTCCACGATACTAGCTTGGAAAGTCATCTTCTACTGCTTCTTGCACGACTTCCAAATTAGAATGTCTACACAATTGTGGCTTCAACCATCCATGTCTATAAGTAGTTTCTCTTTTCAATTAGTTCATAGTGACGTCTAGAGGCCAACACGATCACGGTCACAAGTATTTTGTTATTTTCATTGATGACTTTACAAAATTCACATGGTTTTTTTCCGGTGAAACCTAAATCTGATGTTGTTTCATGTTTAATTAAATTTCAAGCATTTGTTGAGCATTATTTTGATCATAAATAATCTTATTTCAATTTGATGGTGTGGCGATGAGTTTCAAGCTCTCGTAAATAATTTCACTAGACATCTAAGGTTGATGCATCATTATTTATTTTTCACAATGGGTCTGCAATTCTCTATGTGCTAGTGTATATAGATGATCTCATAATTACCGACTCCAACAATACTCTCCTAGTCACTTGTCAATCACCTGAGTTCCTCGTTTAATGTTCGAGATTTGGGCTTCTTATCATTTTTCTTGGGCATTGAGGTCCTCCACACAAAAGATGGCCTTTTACTATCATAGCGCAAAGTATGTGATTGGTTTGCTAAATCAAATCAAGATGTAGACTTCCAAGTCGGTTTGCACTCCTTTGCCACCAACAACACAATTGACTCCTACTTCGTCCAAGCCCTACTTAGATGCGACTATGTATAGACATGTTGTAGGCTCCCTACAATATATGATCATTACCCGACCTTATATTGCTTCTTCTATCAATCATCTGTGTCAATTTATGTAGGCACCTCTTGATCTTCATGAGAAAAGGGTCAAACGCATCTTATGGCGCCTCAATAACACGACTTACAAGTGCATGCTCACTCCTTCGACAATCTTGATGCTTTTTCCGACACATATTGGGCTAGATCTACCACTAATCGCAAGTTTGTTGGTGGGTTTCTATATACCTTGGTTCAAATCTTATATCTTGGTCTACTCGCGAACAACACAGGGTCTTTCAATCATCGATGGAGTTCGAATACAAGGCTCTTGCAGGTCATTGCTCGCTAATGGACACTCCAAACATGCATCTTCCCTTGTCTTATGGTATGACAATCTTTGAGCTACATACTTGACTGCCAACATGTCTTTCATGTTCAGACCAAGCATATTGAGATTGACTATCACTTTGTTCGTGATGAAGTAGCAAATCATGACTTGCTAGTCTTCTTTATTTCCTCCCAAGATAATGTCGTTGATATCATGACCGAGCCGCTTGGACGGACTTGGTTTTGTTTTCTTCGTGGCAAGCTGCAACTTTGCTTGTGGCCCACCTAGCTTGAGGGGGGATGTTATTGTTACAACCATAGAACCTCACGAAGATTTGTCAAGCACCAACTACCACAACCATATGATCATATCTATACATAGTTAAAGATAGTATACGATCTTATTTTTATTGATTATTATATTATATATATATATATATATATAGGAGAACAATCATTCAATGAGATATGAAAAACTGATCATATTACTTGAAGTTACAAAGGTTTGGATAATTTTAATTTATAGTCATCTACCAAAAAATTATTTGGTACGATGTTATTCACATTAGTTGCTATCAAAGTAGTTTTCATGGTAACAAAGTTATGAATCATCAAACACCACATGACATATTGAAAGGTATGCAGCTAAACATTTTTTTTTATTTTTCTTTTCACTCTATCATGGACATTTTGTAAATTCACATAATTCGAAAACTAAAAAAAGATTGTATATGGTATCAAAAAATATCTTGGGGATTGTAATGGAAAGTTAAGTTCTACCTTTATGTCTACACGTTTTTAAGTGTGGCCCATGCATCCACTCCATATCTATCAAAAGATCTCCATTAGGTATTATATATAGTTGCTCTTGTTTTTGTCGATGACATTTCTATTTTAATTGATGACAAGGAAGTTGACCTCAAACAATATTTTGAGAGAAGCTTGATATAAAATATCTTCACATTATGGGATATTTTGTTGGTATTAAACTTGCACATTCTTCCAATGGATTATTTATTTCACAAAAGAACATACAAACTTGATTTGCTATATGAAACAAAGAAGTTTGTTGTAGAACCTATTTGAGACTCATGGGGATCGTAAATAAAAAAAATATATAAAGTGGATGATAAAATTTATATATAGAAGGATTTCGAAGATCTATTGGTTATTTCCTTTACTTTACTATCGCAAGACTTGACATATGTTTTGCCTTCGGGTGTTAATAAATTTGCATGTGCAACTAAGGTTAGTCACATGAATATGGCATTTGAAATACTGAAATATGTTTAGATTGCTCTTGCAAGAGGAATTAAGAATATGATTAACTTAAAATTTGTAGATGTGGAGATGTTGATTGGACAGGATATTCAATATAGAAGATTTGTTATATTGAATATTTCACCTATATTGGTGGGTGTTACGGGAAATAGGCGAGAGAGATAAACCACACAGAGAAGACACATGAATTTAACGAAGTTCAACTTTACATGGGCTACGTTCTCGAGCGACGATTAGAGTTTTTTTGTGTAGAAAATTAATAGATGATACAAGATGCTGAATAAACCAAAACCTATGGAGTTCATATATATGGACTCCCAATACAAAATAAGAAATATAAATAACTCAAATCATAGGAAGTTTATATAAAGAGACTCTCGTATGGGACAGGCGGCTTCGTCGCCCCCAACTATTCGAGCAGATGTAATGCATATGGGGTCATATGAGTTTATCATTGGATTAAAATTCAAGACATTATTAACGATTGGAATCTATTCAAGTTGGGCTTCATTAATATTCTCTCCCCAACTTGAGGATTGAGACAATATATTTGTGTATCTCCTTATTTAAAAGGATGTATGTGGGCTTCATTATTAACTGATCGTGTATGTCTAATTGCCTTGAATATGGTCGAATGCCTATTTTATCTCTGTACTCCACATTATAAGTAGTGGATTGCTCATTTTCACTTTATGGTAAGAGTTTACTCTATCCATCATCGCTTAGGAGTCTACTTAGCAAATCTAAATAGGCCCCCAACCTCTTTTCCTTATCAGATATCACTTTTGAAGGAGGGCAAACTCCATGTCTACTTGTTAATCAAGACTTTGTTTTGTATGCAATGGGATGCTCATCAAGTGCTCATGACAAAGAATTATTGCCATGTAATTTATTCAAGTGTACTTCAGAAAAAAAAAGTCATTTAAGTGTACACATGCCCTGAACAATATTTGAATGTTAGGTACCAGTGGTGAGAACTGTGGACTGATGGCTATGTGTCCATTAATAGTTTAGCAAGACGACTTGGCAGAATTGCTCAAGCAAAGAAAGGAAAAAAAACAGTAAGAGAAAAGGGAAAAAAGATGTTTTAAAAAAAGTTTATTTTCCTCCATTATTTCAAACATGAAAATATTATTGAATGTGAGATATGACCAATTTGGAACAAATTATTGTTGGAGGTCAATTTATGTTATGCAATCTTATGCTTTTACAGCTGAATTATTATTTTTGTTTTAAAGGAGATATATAGAATAAATTGGATCACATATTTGTTTCTGTAAGAAGTATTCTTGGTTATGCCTATTCTAGTAACTCCTTATTTTTGTTCCCTATTGCTTAGAAATTGACAATTTCAAAAGAATAAGAATCCTTTAACAAATTGAGGGCCAATGACTTCTGAAACTAGTGCCTAATTGCATTGGCTGCAACTCCTACTGTGCTGTCCACTATTAATCGTCTGAAACAACTTGAACATGACAATATCTCCAGGCTCTTCACAAGCAAAAATTCATTAATCAATATTATTGAAATCATTGCTCTCTTCACAAGTAAGACTTGTTCCATTTCGTTTTTTTTCTCAGAAATCAGCTTCTGTTCTTAACTGTTTCTTAAGGACTTTTGATTCACTGAAACTATGCGAGAAAACCCAGTAGCAAAAGAAAGTAATTCCTTCAGGTAAAATTTGATACTATGGCAATAAGGAAATGTAAGAAAACTGTCTTTATGTCATAATTGCCTAAACTCTCAGTTGATCAGAATTAGCATCCAAAAAAGATCATTCGATGTCGGTTATGGCGAGAGTAGTATCATCTTCTGTGTTATGTTTCAAACGTTCAATTGCCTTATCCACCTGCATGATGCAACAAGCAAAGTGTTATACTTGGACTGATTGTACAGTGGATGACCATTCAGATTCTTTAAATCATGCCTCACCTCCTTGTCCCAGTTGGTCCTTGCAGTTATTATTATAAGGATCAAAGTTTGAGTGGATACTCCTATTATCAAGCCCCACCATATCCCCTGATTGTAACGAAACAGAATCGGATTAACGGCGAGTGTTTAAAAGCTAATACACCACAACAAGTGAATTAGAAACTTACAGCTGCTCCTAAACTTGTTTTAAATCCAAGAACACATCCAATAGGAAGCCCAATTAAGTAGTAAGCTCCTACATTAACATAGGCAACTATGGCTTGCCATCCACTTCCAATAGCAACCCCTGAAAAAGTTTCATGTAACATTCATCAGTAAATCAACTGATCCTTTTTCGGGCCGAAACCTTGAATTTACGGATAGACGTGCATTAAATAACTTGTGAAACTGAGAGAACTACACCTGATAAAATTGGTTGAATGCCATTTAAGAATATAGAGATGGATAGCAATGGTGTCAAGTTAGAGACTGTCTCTATGACCACAGAACTGCTGGTGTAGAGCTTGCTCAGCGGAACACGGAGTATAAGGACTAGTATGCTGATTACAACACTGATGATGAGGCTCGTGGCGACCACAACAAGAACAGCAAACTTCGCGACCCTCGGATGAGAAGCTCCGAGCTCGTTGCCAATCCGGACACTGGTCCATCATATTAATTTGAAGAAATAAGCACAGAAACAGAAACTTATCGCTGAACTACGAACATCTACTATTATGTGCTGTCACTAGCTACAAGATGTGTACTAACCTGGCTGCATTGCTCAATCCTAACATGATCATGAAGTCCCAATTCCAGTAGTTGACGCTGAACACAAAATTATTATGATGAATAAGATAAATATGCACACTTAATTCTGTAAGAACAAGAAGTTTTATGAAAGATGTTGTTTGTCAGCAACAAGATGTCATAAATAAAATACTTAAGTGCTGGAAGATGCATAACATTGCAAAAGAGCTTTAACATGATTATTACCATATGGAAATGGCATCAAGGGCTATTTCTGGATTTGATAGGTAGCCTGTTAAGAGCACAAAGCCCTGAATGTACCAAACCTCCAAACTGCATATTATAAATACTTCATGAAAATTAAGATACATGTATGAAACTCAAATGGAGTAGATAACATTGCAGGAAGAGACTTACACCAACATAATGGCTGATGCAACTGTGAGCTTAAGATATGGCCAGAGGCCTTGAAATGCCTTGGTGGAGAGACCAGTCCATGTTTCCCTGCAAGAAGGACTGTAGATGATGTAGAGCCATGTCGCCAGCGTAAGAACCCACCAGGTGAAGCTCAAGGAGAGGGAGGCTGCGAGGAGGCCGAGCTTGAAAACGAACACGACCAGCCATGACAGAAGGATGTGAAACAGCAGCACAACCACGGCTATGTAGGCCATGGGGTTGATGATGTTCTGAGCCTGCAGGAACCTCTGCATGGGGCAGTAGAGGGCGAAGGCTATCAGCTGCGGGAGCAGACCACGCGCGTAGATTTGGCCGGCGGCCGCAATGGCCTCCGTCTGCCCAATGGCGCGAAGGAGGGTTCCCGAGTACCAGTAGAGGAAGCTGAGGAGGAGGGCGGCGATGAGATGGAGTATGAGGGCCCTTTGGCAGACGATGCCCATGGCTCTGTACTTCTTGGCTCCATATGCTTGGCCGCACACAGTTTGAACAGCCGTCGCCATGCCAAGCTGCATTGCATTGATGGAGATACTGATAAAGAACACAAAAATGCAGGTGCACAATGAGGTTGCCACATGCACATACGTACCATGATCCCGTACGCGAGGCCTTGGATTCCGACGTTGGTTATGGAAGCTCCGGCGAGCTCGAGAGTGCCCAGATGGCCGACGAACATCTGGGTGACGAGGCTGAGCATGAAGTTGAACAGCTGCACGATGATGGAGGCCCAAGACAGCCGCCACAGGTTCTTCGACTCCCACACGGCCAGCTGGGTCATCACGTTGCACGGCACCGGCTCCCACTGCAGCAGCTGCTCCGACACGCCGGACGCGTCGTCCACGTCGAGGAGCGACCTGTGGAACCCGGCGCTCTCCCCCATCTTGCTCGACTCGGGAGCTTCCACGTCGAAGCCTGCGAATTGGACAGCATCCATAACGGCTATAAAAAGAAGGCAGATTGCTTTGGTAGCCTTGTTTCCGGTCACCAATCTCCCTATGAGTTGTTGGCATGCACAAGGTCGTCTCTTTACATGCAGCTACCAGTCAATTTTGCTCGCCGCAATCGTCCACCAGAAAGCTTTAGTTCCTCGTACTGGGAAAGGTAGGCAAAGGATGTGTGTGTTCAGCTAACTTTTAACTTTAACTTAGTTTAGATATATACAAATTGTTACATTTGACTAACCAAAATGTTGTGAAATCGCGAAGAACAGAAATAAAAAGATCCACAAAGACAAAGAAAAACACGCACAGATTTTACGGATCTCTTATGTCCACGGTCGTCGCAGAGAGTTTTCACTATGTTATATTCAAAACTATCAAGGCAATCGCCCACAAAATAATGAAATTACATATATATTCCTAGAAAAAATTTTCATCTACTATCTACTATCTCCAACACAAAACAATATATTTTTTTTCCCAAAAAAAAAAAAATGGAGTGTTAAGGAAACTTAAGATCTTCATAATGAAGTTGAATCCATATCATAATTGATTTATTGAAAGATGTTTTTTTTTCTAATAACAACTTCGCGAAAGCCATTGAGGAGTTCTATTTCAGATGGCCTAGATATACATTATATGAGTAGTGCATTACATGGGCATTTTAACTTGTTGAAATATTGTGTAATTTACTCTTTTTTTCTTCACTTTTGATGCAAGTTTTCAGGTTAGAATTGGCAACTCTTTTACTAATATCTAGCTCGTGTTCCTCTTTTGTAGTCTCTTACTTTTACCACAGAGATAGGATATCTAGCAATAGAAAGAGAATTAATTCCAGTTCATGAGAAATTTCAAGAGACTATTAACTTTAAGTGAGTTGTATTCAATATGATCATAATTCTTAAGGGAATGAAAGCTTCAAATCCTCCCAACAATGCTGTAATTACAGTTCATGAGAAATTTCACAAAATTCTATACATATATCATAATTCAGAGTTCCTTTTTGTGGCTTCATTCTCTTATCACTCTTGAAAGATGACAACTCCATGTAGGAATCATTGCCTAAGTGATAAATGGACCCTTTGGTGTGTTGTCTACTTGTTATTGAAGACCTTGTTTGGTTTGCAAGGGGATGCCCAACAAGTACTCAGAACAGGTATCATTGTCACTGCAGTCATCTGTTGTTGCTTTGCATTCTTAAGAGACTAATCAAGCAAAAAGTGTTTGCATCTCATCTTTAATTTTTTTTGTGCATATCAGTATATGTGCTGCTCTTTGTATATCAATTCAACATTAAACTGCACCAATATGCCACCACTGCCATGAATTTTTGAATTGACTGTTAGGTAAATTACCAGTAGTGAGAAGAACTGTAGATTGATGGCCTAAGTGTCTATTAACAGTTTATCAAGATGACTTGGCAGCATTTGCTAAAGAAAAAAGGAAAAAAAAAAACAGGATAGAAAATGTGAAAGAGACATGCAGTGAAATTTCAAGTTTTGTGTTGTTTTCTATAGTGTGAGCATTTATGTTCTACAATCATAATAAAAGTTAAAGTGACAACAAAGAAAACAATATAAAGTTGAAGTGTGTTAGATCAATACATATGTCAAGATACATGCAAAAAAATAAAGAAAGAAAGAAAGAAAACCAGAGGCCCTGCAAATTCTAAAATCCAAGAAAGGATTCCTGAACATTGTGCTTAAGGGTCAGATAATTAGTTAATGAATCCAAGGAGAATACTTTTGTTTCTGTCCAGACCACTTCATGTTATGGACCAATGGACCTGATTGGTTTGAAAGCAGAAACTGTCAAACTAAGAGATGCAAATGTTAAAAGCATTAAGCATTGTTTATGTAAAGTTCTCATTAAGCATTCTGAACAACTCTGATTCCTACTGAGGTGTAACATGGATCTTCATTACCATATGGAAAACTTGTCAAGTTGTCCACATATTTTCTGCTAGTGAATTGGTATTAAAATGGTGTTGATGGCAGCCAAAAGAGTATAAAAAAAACAAAGAGCATTGTGTACTAATGTTAAGATATCTACCATGAAGACTGCCAGGATGTGTCAGACAGTTGAAACTTGGAGCAAGAAAACATGATGCACAAGTGCACAAACTCAATGCTTTGAGCTCCTACAGAAAACATCAATCCTGATCCTAATGAACATGCCTACTGTTTAAAACATGAATTTCTTTAATGCCCACTATACCAAAGTTGTGAACCTAATTATTTCTTTAATTCTGATCCTATTGAGCATGCTATGTTGCCTCCATGATGATGACAGAATGAACTCGTTACCATGATACAGAAGTGTTGATAATGCCTTGAATTTTAATTCAATGAAAACCCATATAACCTCATGTGCATCACAGCCGTTGAATATCTAGGGCGGCGGAGCCGCCCGTCCCATACGGAGCCCCCCAAATCTAGACAGCCTCAGGACTTCTATTTTTTTTTTATATATTGGGAGTCCATATATAAACTTCCTAGGGTTTGGATTAATATGTATCTTGTATCATCTGTTGTTTTACCATATCAAAGAAAAAACTTCAGCCGCCGTTCGATGACGTAGTCCAATTAAGGGTGAACCTCGTAAATTTGTATATTTTCTCTACGTGTGATTTTCTCTCTCTCATCAATTTTCATAACAAAAAGAAAAAATAACTCTGAACAGTCGAGTACTAAGCAAAATATGGAAGATCAAATAACATTTCAAACAAGAACATACTCTTTCATGAACTTTGATTTAGTCAACTTGTGGCAAGAATTAATATTCGTACATGGAGGTTGAGCTTTGGTAACATGTCCATTAATTAGCACCTAACGCAATTGAAAATACAATCATCAGATATGCAGTGAACTTTTAAGCTTTTGTAGAGTGTAATTAATTGAGAATTTTCCAATCAAGCTCCATCAACAAATGCATAGATATCAAGGAAAATTGTAAACCTAAAGTATATAATTGATAGATATGTCAAGATTAATGCAAAACAAAGTGAAAGTTACATAAGAGCCACGTTAAGTAGTTAGCCAATCAAGAGAGCATACCTTTGTTTTGTCTCTCTAACAGATGCAGAATGCACGAAGTCTAAAAGAGAGCAGATGAAAGGATCAAAGAAGGGATGCATGCAACTTATATGTATTATCACATAGAGGATTAAGCACATGACCTGTGTTTTCTTCCTTCCAACTCCATATTATTAATTAAAGCTAAGATCCAGAAATCATCATATAACATGTCACTCGTCATTCACTCGTCACACATGACAAAATTAAATATATTCAATGCAATCACAAAACACATGATATATGAAGTTTATATATTAAACTTTAGATAACTTTTTTATATTTATAAATATATTTAATTTTATATGCACGCTATACGTTAGGAAATTTCGATGATACGGAACTCTACGTTTATGATGGATGGGCGAGATATATTTTCAGATTCAAAAATATCAAAAAATAACATATGTTTCTCTCTCTCTCCGTCATCTATGTTAATTGCATGCGTGAAAAGAAATATATATTTAGGGGCGGACTAATATATAGTGTGGGAGAGCCTCAGCCCCTTCTAACTTTTCAAGATACAAAGTATATATATACTTATATACTAGTAATTGTAGTAAATAAATAAAATAAATACTAACAAATTATTATGATTATCTAACTGATACGGTGGATAGATGATTTTGACTAATTTTCAAAGATTTAGAGTTGAAATCTTGACCCCTTTCAATTTATTATTATATACTTTGATCGTCCTTAATTTTTCTTTTTGGATTACTGAAATCTTTTCGCAAAATCTTTTTGTTTATCTTCAGTTATGCAACTATAAAGTTATTTTTGCATCCAACTTTACGAAGATTTTCGAAATTTCTATCCTCGTGTTTTCCATAAATATTTCTGAATCTTCATTATTTAATAGTACGTACTCTACTCTTGGAAATTTTTCATGTTTGCTTTTTTGTGTCCGGAATGGATTATTAACCTGGCTTTAGTTTTGTAAAATAAAAAATATGATGCATGCATGAATCACAAGTACCAGTGGAACAGTAGTCATCTCGGCGTGCTCGTGGCAGGCAATTGAATAGTTTTATTCTCACAAAAATGTCAAAAACTCATGTGGCGAGTTGTATTTTAACTATTATTTATTTTGAATTCACGATTTTTTTAATAGTTTGTTTTTGTGTTACTATGTATTTCACATAAAATAGTTCCATCCCACGAAAATCACATGACATTAACAAACATGAGTATTTTATCATAGATCAATAATATTTCATGTTTCATATGTTTAATTTCTTAAAGACGGTTCTTATAATAAGTAAAGACAAAAGGCAACTTGTCCTGCACATATAATTAAAAATATAATTATAAATATATTATATTTTTTATTGGTTTAATTTTTAAAATTAATTAATATGGTTTCAAAGTAAAAGCTCCTTAACTCAAATCTCAATATTGCTCATGTTAAAATTATTATTTTTATTTAGTTGTCCACTTATTAGACTTTTAATTAGACTACATCAATTGTACAAGGAGAAATATTAAGAATATAAATAAAACTATTGTTCTTCCTTTCTAGTTGATAACACGTCAAAATTAAGGTGAAGCGAATACTCTTTTTTGCAATAAAATTATAATTAATTTAGGCAATATAGACAGCATACTCATTGCTTCACAAGAAATACTAATTTAATTATGGCAAAAAAATTGCTATATGACATGTGATGAAGTTTCCTATCAGGTGAGTTGAAATATGTAATAAACAATATATGTAGTGTGTTTATGATCTAATCGTCAAATTCTATTAAGCTAATAACTCTTGTAACTTGATATGTCCACCACAACATATTTGTTATGGGTTATTTGCATCACAAACTAAAGTGACATGTTACAATCACAAATATAAGGAATATATATATATATATATATATATATA
>LTAE01000083.1:3207-126614 GCA_001647135.1 Pontederia paniculata | reverse complement strand
GATATGTCATTTCATTCTTGCATATGTACTCCGCATGCAGCATACTTAACGTGTTGCTACTTACATAGCCTATTGATATTGTATCCACCCATGCTAAAAATTCCTCCGGAAACCTAATGGTTCCCCCACAAGGTTCATCCATGGAAGGTGAGTCGGGGCCTAAAAAGGATTTTACATTATACGATGTTGACATGCCCTCCGCCAAACAAAGAAGGACGACGATTCTCTTATTCCTATGTGAAGACGTGGTTTTATGAGCCAATGACTCAATCATCAAGTCAAAGGACAAAGATTTTTTATTCTTCTGGGAAGACGTGGTTCATGAGTCATTGACTCAATCATCAAGTTGAAATAAGGCGCTTTCTTGAGTTCAAACCAAATAATTTGATTGAGGTTGTTGTTGAACCATACCACATAGTTCCGACAACAAACCTAATAGTATTAGTTAGTCAAACTTGGGTATATAACTTCGGCATAGTTCGCCCATAGGAGGGGTTAAATAAAATCAAGGGGAAAAAAGGAAGTTGTTGGCCTTGAGTATACAACATTCTGAGTATGTTAGTTCCACCAAATTCCAATGAAAGGTTGTATATGCTTATTCCTCCCAATTTATCTTGGTTAACTAATTTTATCCTATTTAATTCCATCCATCAATCAAACACCACATAAGTTTTCAATTCATAAGACATTTTAAAAGTATGTACAAGAAAACAAACATTTTGAAAATTCTTTATGAAAGTTGTGTTAAAAATATAAATATAAAGATGTTGTTCATTCTAAAAGCTAAAGTTTTTAATATTATTGATAACACATCTAATTTCACATGTCATTTGATTTCACATAGTATCAGATTCATTGATGTTGAGTTCAAAACTCGACGAAGTTCTTATTAAAAAAAATAATTTCCTCTCTTATTGTCAGCAATCCACACATAAGGGGAATATTATGGATATAATTATAAAAATATTATTCTTCCTATAGGGCTTAAGCTTTTAGGATTATTGACAGCACATTTAATTTAGTATGATATCATATCCAAACGTCTTGAGTTCAAATATCATTGTAGCTCGTATTATCAATTAATTTTCTCTCTTAGTTGTCCAAGTGTTGGAATTTGGATAGGCCAAATTGTCAGCGACATGTGTGAGATAGTGTTAAAATTATTAATATAAAGATGTTGCTTTTCGTAATGACCTTATCTTTTAGAATTATTGGTAGTACATCTATTTTAATAAGTTGGATTTAGATTGTCTACAATTGCTTATAGAAATATATCAAAATTACTAGAAATTTAAAATATTTTTATTCTTCTTATAGAGATTAATAGTATGATTTGGAAGGAGCATAATTTATTTCTAGTTTTTTTTACATTGTGTAAGTGTCATTCTTTTGTTATAAGAAGACTAACACTTGAAATATAAAAAAACATATGAATTTAGAGGCAAAGCGATAATATGAGATTGTGTTTGGGACCACAATCTTTGTTCTCAAACAAAGACATTGTTTATAGGGCAGAGAAATGCTCGTACCCCATGTCTAAATGGTATTCCACCAAAGTAATCTTAAAACAAGTTACTAAAAGTAATCTATCAAGTTACTAAAAGAAGTACTATTTATGTACTTATATTCTTAATTATGTTAGGGTTTGGTGCCAAAGTTTAAGTTTCATTTGAGCTACAATGGCCATGCACTCGAGAGTTCTTTGCAATAGGTGATCATCCCGACTTGCATGTCTTATGATTAATTTTGTGATGCATTCCTTAATTGTCATATGCAATATTTTAGTTACTTATTACCCTTGTCAAAGGTCATTGCTAGTTGGATTTAAAATATGAATAACTTCATTTTATTATATTATTAGTTTATTACTACTATTATTAGCATAACTCACAAAATTAAGCTTTTGATTCGAAATAATACTTTTACTGATAACTCGTGTTGAATGTATTGATGATAAAATTTTGAAAAGTTGAAGTAAATTTAATAACTTTACGAATGAAGGATGTTCATAATAAGTTAAATACTATGTTGTAAGTGCTAGACACCTTTGTTATACAAGTTGTTTCATGTAGATCAAAGCAATAATAAGAGTTAGTGATAAGAATAAATAAAATAGTCAATGGCTAGATAGGTTAAAGTGCATATAAAGAAATTTAAAAGAAAAACAAAGATAGAATGAATAAACTACTAATGTCTAAATTCATGAGGATCAACCAATTTTCAATAAGTATTATCCAATATTATTAAAATCGAACCAAGCTAGTCGATTCAACTGCGAACAAGCATTTGGTCCAATCCGATTATGCCAAATTGGAAGGGGTTTTGGACTGGATAGAATCTGATTGAACCCAGAAAAGTCGGTGAACCGACGAACCGACCAAAAAATCGATTCAATTTGAAATTTGAAACAAAACAAACCAAAGTGAAATTTATTATAAATTTTTGTAAAGAAAAAATATAGAAGGAAAATATTAGAAAAACAAAAATGGAGATAAAAGTAAACATGTAAGGAGAATAAATAAGGAGAGAAAATGGAAATTAAGAAAAAAAGGAAAAACATGATAATAAATGAAAACATAAATAAATATTAGAATATTTAAAAATGATTTGAATGAAAATAATTAATATGACTTATTAGTCTAATAATAATAATAATAATAATAATAATAATAATAATAATAATAATAATAATAATAATAATAATAATAATAATAATAATAATAATAATAATAATAATAATAATAATAATAATAATAATAATAATAATAATAATAATAATAATAATAAGAGGGCAAAGAGTGTGCAACACTATAAATTACAATAGTAATTTATCCTCGGATTTGAATTAAACATAGTCTCACATTAACAAACTTATATATAAATATGAGTAGAAATAAGTTATGTTGTAATATAAAGCATTATACACACATTTTACTTTTATTGTTAATTTTATAATAATACCAAACAATATGATTTTTAGATAAACATTAAAGGTTTATAAAAGGAAAATAATTGGCAAAAAATATAATTAATATGGAATTATTAGTATTATATAAATAATTATATATCAATCATAATTATTTTTTGGTAATGAATGAGAAGAAAATTAAGAGTTATTCAAAGTAAAATAAATTAATACGACACCATTATTTTGAATAAGTTTTAATATTTTAAGAATATAATTAATAATATTCTATATTTATATCTAATTATTAGTAGGTATTATTATATTTTTATAATATTAATTATGCTATATATATATATATATATATATATATATGTATATATATTGAGGCTTATGGAGGTACAACGGTGTAAGATGCAGCCTTCAATTTCAACCATGTGATTTATTGCCATACATGTTCCTTATATTTTTTCTTCATCAATCATTAGATTATCAAGTGTGTTTCACGGCTGTCATTTAAGATGTAAATTACAGCCCAAAATTGTGTTGTACAATCATTTTCTCCATATATATTATAATAATATTTTTTAAATAATTTTTAGCTCAATCCGTTTGAATCGTTATCCAACTGGATGCCCAATCCAATCTCCGATGGGATTATGATATTATCGGAATGTCTAACTTAAGAACAACTTGTAAGAAAGATGATTAGGTAGATCCATTTATTGATTATGTTAATCAATAGTCACCTCCACATCCCCTTTCTTCATCGAAAATTATCAAGTCTCCCTAAGAAGACTAGCTAGGTCAACTAGAAGTTTTTATATTTTCCTTACTTGCATAAAACGCTAGCTCTAATATCTCATTGTTGTTATGCATCTTTGTTGTTTTACATTTGATTTTTTTTGTGCTTCAGTTGTGTTATTTACATACCATTTGGTTATTAAATTGAAAAAGTTATAAAGAGCTTTATATATGTTTACAGGCACTCACCAATGACTTTTTTAAGGCTTTTCCTCATTAGCTATATATGGAACAATCAATCCTATCAAAATAGAAGACGGGGAATATCTTATGATGATTGATATTTTATATATTAACTGCTTTCAAAAGTTAAACATGGCATGTTGCTGCATGTTGCTATATGTAATTCCTCATAAATAAGTGCTCTAGTAGCACATAACGATGTGGTGTGAAGAATTCTAATAACTATCAAACAAACTATGGCCCTGTTTGGGTGCTGCGGAAAAAAATCTTAAGTTTTTAAAAACGATGTAAGACATTTCTTGAAAAATGTCTTACTATGTATTAATAAACGATGAAAAAAAACTAGAATGTGTTTGGATACACCTCTTAATTTTTTTACAATACTAAGTAAAGTCATAAAAATATTTACAAAATTTAAACTAACTATAAATTACAATTATCTGAAAATTATTGTAGTACAATATGAATATAATAACATTAAAAAATTATAATTATTATAATAAGGCCATGTTAGTCTGGGTACTTTACATTAACTAATAAAGTTTCACTAGAAAATGTATCTAGTTTTACAATATAATTTAAAAATACCATAAAATAATATAAAATATTATAACATTATAAGAGTCACTATAATAAGTTAAAATATAATAAGAAGTGAAGAACAATAGATCAATAAACGGAGCACCGGAGAATGTTGATGCAATGCAATTGTATTTGGAACAATATATAAAACAAAACGAACAAAGAGGAGTGAGTCACATAAATTTTTCATCGCTTCAGCATAAAGAATTAAATGCTCCATAAGTTATTTTTCTAATATTAAAATTGATGTGAAAGAGTAAAAAGTTACACCTTTATAGAAACATATTTTATATATTTGATTTATAAATCTTTATAATTTATTATAATGAATTTACTTCTTGTAGTATTATAAAAAAATTATAATCATTATAACAAATTATAAATTAGAAGTATAAAGAAAAAACATGTACACATATTATGAATACCCTAAAGAATGATTAAGTCTGAAAATTATAAAGAGCTCACTACCTGATAAATTTAATATCATTTGGTGTTGTACAATAAGCAACATGGTGTGGATGGTTTAGAAAGAGAAAACGATGAAAAAAAACGGAGGTGAGACTTCATAATATTTTTACGACGTATGAAGATCAAAACGTAGAAAATAAATTCTTTCAAAATAATATCCAAACACTACTCCGTATAATTTAACAGAGCTTTTAAAAAAACTTCGTTTTGACTTATTACAGAACCTTTTACGTAGTTTTTTTATGGATCCAAACAGGGTCTATATATGTTATTATTCTCAAAATAAAGACATATGTGAATTCTAATATTTGCATAATCCAGGATTGCATAGATGGCATGATCTTCATATGATAGTTTGTTGCATTGCATTTGAATTTGAATCCAGGGATTACATAGATGGCATGATCTACATACAATAGCTGATTGTATTGCATTTGAATTTGAATATGGCTAATACTCCCCCTCAAGTTGGAGTGTGAATGTTATGAATAGCCAACTTAAAAGAAAATGAAAATAGTCTCGTCCAAGTGCTTTTGTTAAAATGTCTGCAAGCTTAAATTTGGTAGAAACATGAGTAGCTACGATGTTTCTATTTTGAAAATGATAACGTAGGAAGTGAGAATCAATTTCAATATGTTTCATGCGTTCATTAAAAATATGATTGTTTGCAATATAGAGAGCAACCTGATTATAAAAAAAATGCGCATCGGAGAAGAATGAGTCACTTCAAAATTGGAAAGAAGTGATCGTAATAGATTGTTGATGCCATGGAACGATATTCAGCTTCTGCTGATGAGTGAGAAATAGTAAGTTGTTTCTTTGTCTTCCAAAAAATTAAAGAAGTACCCTGAAAAACTAGATAACCCGAGACAGATCGTTGAGTGGGCAACTAGCGCAGTCAGAATCGTAGTAGGCTGTGAGTTGAAGAGGAGATGAGCCCAATAAAATGCCTTGACTTGGAGAACTCTTGCGGTAACGAAGAACACGAATCAAAGAGTCCCAGTGACTTTGGCGAGGATCATGAACAAACTGGGACAATATATGAACGGAATAACTAAGTTCAGGACGAGTAATAGTGAGGTAAATAAGACGTCCAACTATGCGTTGATAACAACCTAGATCTTGTAATGGCGTCCCAGATGTGGATGATATCTTGAGATTATGTTCCATAGGAAAAGCAGTAGGCTTGACACCCAACATTTAGACAATATGTCCAAGGTATACTTGCGTTGAAATAGAAATAAGCTAGAATATTTCTTTGCCACTTCAATGCAAAATATTTAAGATGCCCAAAGTCCTTTATATGAAAACAAGTATGGAGATAAGATTTGAATGCAGCACAATGCATTTCTGAATTTCCAGCAACAATTAAGTCATCAATATATATATATATAAGAAGAGCAAGGAAAACATCACTCTTAGAATATAGGAATAGAGAATAATCAGTCATTGATTGAGTGGATCCATAGGTCTTCAATGCTTGAGAAAGTTTGAAATACCAATTTGTAGATGTTTGATGGAGGTCATATAGTGACTTGCGAAGTCTACAGATAAGATTGGAGCGAGAACCATGAAAGCCACGAGGAAGGCGCATATAAACCTCTTCATGAAGATCACCATGTAAAAATGCATTGTCAACATCCAACTGATGAAGGAACCAACCACGAGTAACTACAATAGTAAGAAAATATCGAACAGTGACAAGCTTGGCCATGGGCGCAAAAGTCTCATGAAAATCTTGACCTTCGATTTGAGTATAACCCTTCACAACAAGGCGTGCTTTATAACGTTCTATGGAGCCATTTGCACGACGCTTAATTTTATAAACTCATTTACATCCAATGGCTTTCTTATGAGGTGGAAACATGATAAGTGTCCAAGTTTTATTTTGCTAAAGTGCATCAATTTCTTTAGCCATAGCCTCACACCATTTTGCATCACGAACAACACTAGAATATGACATGGGTTCAACATCAGAATCCAAAGCAACTAGAAAGGCTTTGTGAGGGGGAGATAAACGATTGTAAGAAACAAAGTTCTCAAGTAAATTAACCATACTAGAAGAAGTGTCGGAGAGGGATAAGTTAGACGAGGGGTTCTTTGCAAGAATAGAGTTGCAAATGAAGTCCTGAAATTTAATAAGGCACTTGCATTCACAATGTTGCCGAGAAGAATTGGGGATTCTCTTTGCGACAGGCAAACTGTCAATAGCATCTGACATAACATAAGAGGTTTCAGGCTGTGGCATAGTCTCTCTAGAAATTGTCATAGGACATTCACTAGTGACTTTTTCAAGTTCTAGGGAAGAAGCTTTTGGCATGGACTTGATAGGTGTTTGGGACGTTGAGTTTTGATGTGTGGCAATACCTGGTGACAAAAGGAGTTGGTGGTATGTTGGAAGGTTCATCAGGATATGGTGGGTTTTCATATGGGTCCACCCATGGAGATAAAATAGTAGCTGGAGTGATTGAAGGTACATCATGACAAGGAGTACCACATGGGACAGCAGGAGCATCACATGAGTGTAATGGATTAGTAGGAATTGTTTGGGGCTGATGTAGACTAGATGTAGATACAAATGAGGGAGCATAGTGTGAAAAATCGAGTATCAGATGAAGAAGAGGCATGATTATGAAGAGCGGAAGCATGAATACGGGACTCGACAAAAGGAAAGATAGATTCGTGAAACATAACATTGCGAGATATAAATATTTGATCAATAGTAAAGTCATAAACACGCCTACGTTTTTTTTTATAAGGATAACCAATGAAAATGCATTTACATGCACGAGGTAAGAATTTATCCTGACTCCGAGAATAATTATGAACAAAACATAAAGAGCCAAACACACGTAAATGATCATACGAAGGTGGTTTGTTGAAGAGTAATTCATAAGGAGTTTTATTGGAAAGGGTGGTAGAAGGAGTATAGTTTATAAGCTGCGATCAAGACACACTCGCCCCAGAATTTAAGAGGTAAATGAGCTTGAAAGAGAAGGGCACGAGCAATGTTTAATATATGGTGATGTTTGCGTTCAACACGACCATTTTGTTGTGGTGTATCGACGCAAAATGTTTGGTGCACAATGCCATGAAGAGAATAAAAGTTTTGCATGTCGCGAGAACAAAACTCTAGACCATTATCACTATGAGTGATTTTAATCCTGCATCCAAATTATGTTAGAATCATATTATAAAAGAGATGAACAAAGTGGATGTTTTTTATTTTTCACGCATGAGATAAACACATGTGCTACGACTATAATCATCAACAATGGTTAAGAAATAACGAGCACCAAATAGAGAAAGAGTTTGGTATGACCCCCAAATGTCAACATGAACTAAATTAACTTATTCATTGCTTTATTAAAGCTGAGTGGAAATGGGTTACGAGCTTGCTTAGCTCTATAACAAATTCCACATGGAGTGTTTGGAACAACAGACGAAACATGAGGAATCAAAGAAAGAACTTGAGGTGGGGGATGCCCAAGACGCATATGCCATAGGTTTGTTTTCTCATTATGAGTAGTAGCTATTGCCGTTGAAAAATTCAAACCTCGAAGCAAGTAGTAGACCTCATCATAAAACTCACCCGCTCCAATCACCTTCTTCGAGGTTAGGTCCTGCATGAGACATACAATAGAGAAAAATGTTACACAACAACAACGTAAATCTTTACTCAACTATCCTATAGAAATTAAGCTGCAATTAAATTCTGGAATATATAAAACATTTTCCAACTATAAAGATGAACACGTCCAATTTTGTGAGCTTGCATAACTTTGCCTTTGGTATGCGTACATTCCAAGGAACCTGAATTTCTTTGACATCTAAGAGGTGATCACTTAGGCATGTCACATGAGCTGATGCTCCTATATCAAGCACCCAAAAGTTAGTCCTATGGGATTACAAGAAGGTTCACCTGCAAGGTTCGTTGTGGTAGCTTGAGATGATCCAAGGACAAACAATTGTTGCAGTTCAGCATTTGTGAGTAAAGGAGGTTGGCGTGATGTTGTGCTTGTGGAAGATGGAATGGGATTAGCTTGGATTTCATTAGAAGTAGCAGAAGGCTGGTTCTGATGGCTCATGATGTTGTGCTCGTGATGTTGCTCTCGCGGTTCCTCTCCGTCGTCGCCGCGCCACCTCTTCCCGTCGCTCCCCGCCGCCGGGGATGGCAGCTGGGAGGTTCATCCTGGGCTCTGATACCAAGTGTTGTAAGCGGCTGCAACCTCGGCCACGTAGAAGAGGAAAAACAGGGGAGGAGCACGTAAGAAACAGAGGAGAAATAAACTTACGTAAACTCGAATCATATATTTTATTGATGAGCAAAGGCTGTTATAAAGTGCAGGAATTTTAAATCGAAACAAACTAAACTCCAACTTTAACTGAAAGACAACTTAATCTTTGACTAGAAGATAAACTAATTCTAATATCTTATTCTAATAAGATATAATATGATTAATTTCCAACAAGAGTAAGTTAAATCACGTTTGGCTAAAAAGTTATAAGGTCGTAAAGAGTTTGGAGGGTGATTCATACTTCAAAACTTTAAATATTTTATTTCACCAAATTAGTGGAATTAAAGAAAATAAAACTTTTTAGACAAAATTACCCCTTTAAAAAATTTTCTAAAATTATGCCATGGTTCATTTAAAATGATATTCATTCTTATATGTACCCACGAGATTAATTTGAAAAACTGGTAGATATATGACTAGGAATGGAGAGCTTTCTCCCTTTTTCTGCCCAATTATTTGGCCTTAAAAATATTAATTTTAAGAATGAGTGATTGTCCTTCTCTGACCTTTACTATCCAACCGCAGAGCGAAAAGCTAATGCATTCACTTATTGAATAGGGTCTATGGTCGATCTGTGAACCCTAGATGGCGAAGGCGTCTTTGGGGTGATCTCGTAGTTTCTACGGGATGAAGACGATGGGTCGGTCCATGAATTTTTCATCCTTTTGCTCAATTTAGCTCAACATTATGTGGTTGTACATATTTATAGTGGATATTAATTCTTTTTCTTTTTTCTAACTAATTTTTAAAATTATTATAACATATCAAAGTTGCAATGTCCATACAAATAAGTATTTTATTTATACTTTATAAAATGAAATTATCTATCAATTACATTTTTATTTTTTAAAGAAAAATCACAAATGATTTTAATTATATTTTGATAACAATTCTTATATTACTAATTATATTAAGATTAGAGTGTGTATCTAATCATAATAACTTTTTAGCTCACCACTAAATAAAGGAGAATGTTTATGAATTATGACAACGATTTTATTTTATAACCAACAATTTATTAGGCGTAAATTGAAGCATTTAACTATTCCACATCGTTTTATTTATGGGTTTAATGGAGGCATCCCTCCTTTTTTTTTGGATACCCACTTGGGACCGTCGGTGTCCAGGACTACTAGCACCTGACTAATCCGGAGTCGAGGTAAAGAGCAGAAACGATATTCCTCTGGCCAAGTGGCGACTCCGGGGCTCGAACTCGAGACTACTAGCTCTCGGTCCCTCAATCTGGGACACATTCCTGCTACCAAGTGTGCCAACCAAACTTGGTCGAAGGCATTCCTCCTTTAAAAGAGTGACACCTGTCTCGTCTCTTTGTACCACCGGTTCGATTTTAATGGTTGAGATTTGAACTATTCTTTATTTGGCAATTGTATCTAGTTCAACAAAACCCAACTTCTGATTTACTAACTTTTAACCGCCAATCTCTCTCTTCGTGTGTCTGCCTCTCTCCCCTCGTGCATCTACTATCTTCTCCTTCGATGTCGGCTGCTCTCTTCTCCCTCCATGTTGGCTGCTCATTGCTCCCGCCGTTGCTCCCCCATGTCCGCGTCTATGCTCCCCCGCGCTTTAGTAGTGACTCCTCCGGGGGTCCCGGGTTGCTTTGGCGCGCCCTACCCCGTCAGTGTCCACTTACGATGGTTATGGCTATGGCACCCCCACAGCCCACCCTCGCCGGCCCCTCGGCGCAGTGCATATGCTCCCCGCACCGGTGCCTGCTGCTTCTTCGCGCATCTGCTCCCCAGCACAAGCGACCACTACTCCGCTCTGCGCTCGCGCCCGCTGCTCCTGCTCCCCTCCATCGGCGCCCACTACTCCTCCGTCTCTGCGCTCACGCTGACTACTCCTCCACCTCCGTGCCCGCTACTCACTGCTTCCCCACGCCTGAGCCTCTGCTACCATTATTTTCTTTTCTGCAATGTACTTTCTTTAATGCAAAGCCTAATGACTTAAAATGGATTTTTTTTTTTTTTGCTTTAATCACACAATCTTATTGGCAAGAGAAGGCAAGAATTGGTTCATCCTACAGTGTATAATGTCATCATTTACAGGCTTACCACAAACATAATAACCATTCGGCAAAAGGATGGTTACAAGTGAAACTTTGCATACGTCCTTAAAGATATACCTTTGACGCAACATAAAAGACATTGATTATAAGCCATATGTAAAACTTGTTTCAATAGTAGTATACTACTATCTTAAGCTACTTTAAAATCTCCGAATCCAAATGCCAGGGATTATCTTGATTATTTCACAGCTCGCCGCTTCTCAAGCTGAGAATTTTTGCTTCCTCCAACTCTTGCCCGAGTTTCTCCACCTGTTAACACAAGTGGATTTTGGAATAGCCAAAGAACTCATGCAATTAAGTTCCATTGTTTTTAAAGATCAGGCTTGCTTGACATGTTCTACTTTTTTTTAAATCCTTTCTTCAATAATAATATACATGTATAAACGTTTAACATCACTCCCGCTTCAATTGCTACATCATTATTACGGGAAGACAAATAGTTAACTATTGCTAACTCTCAATAGAACCATTAATCAAAATGTTACAATAATTCTCTTGGAGCAGTTGGATACAATCTCAAACATAACCAAGCTTTTACTATAGTTCACTTGGATACACAACTTAGCACATTTAAAACATAAGACCATGGATGAAACCAACTGCAAAGGACACAACAAGGTGTGGGGAAGCAATGAGCAGTCGGCGCAGAGGCAGAGGCGGAGGAGTAGCGAGCAGCGAAAAATGGTTCAGATCTCAACCATTAAAATTAATATCGATGGATAAAAAAAAGGGGACAGGGTGTCCCTCCTTTAAACCTTTTATTTATTATTATTCGCATAACCTCCCGATATAATTAAAATTACATATCAGTTACAAGTTAAATGCCGACATGCACAAGCACATGCAGGAACAACTTCGATCTCAATGGTGCGTCAAAAATGGCATTTTTTGTGATAGAAAAAGTTGACAGGTTAATTTACTAATCAAATTTGTAGTCTGATATATTTACAGCACCACCAGGAACAAGTTGACTCGAATATTTTCTTATTTAATTTTAATTAAGCTCAAATAATGCTACGATTCTTTTTCTCACTCCTTTTTGTCTTTTCTTTCAGTATCACTGCTACGTTTTCCCTATCTAATCTAATCTTTGAGTCGGTCGTCCAAATAAATGCCAACCATTTCTTTACGATAAATGTCCAAGTCCAACAGTTTGTTGATTTAATCCGATAAATGTCCAACAGTTTATTGATTTAATCGATCCGGGATGCCGAGCTGGCTGAAGACGCGGCAACAGTGCGGCAGGGGCCCTGCCGACTCGATGAAGCAGAAGCGTCGTCTATAAATGGCTCGTCTCGTCGACCGGAAATGATCCCCTACTCACTGCAATTTACTTTCTTGAAGATCGCCGGAGCACGCGACACCTCCGACCGCTTCTGTCGCGTGTCTGTTTCCGTCGACGACGTCTCCGAGATCTGTCACCATCTTCACCGAGTCCTCGCCACTCGGAGAGCTTCACGCTTCTTCGGACGACCATCATCCCCCTGTTTCTGTTTCTGCTTCTGCTTCTGCTTCGTCAATCGGTACGCGAACGTCCGAGGAGGAAGACAGCATCTAAGCCTCGGCCGTTAGATGACCCTTAGTTATTAATCCTCATCGTCAAATACTCATGCATACCTAAATCATTTTTTTTAACGGCCCATTTAAACCTTTCAGAATTTTCTAAATTAAGTAGAGTTTGATGATTTTGTCATTAATCCATAATTTCTGAAATTAATTTAGATTTATTGCATGTGGTCCGTAATAATCCAGAAATTATTCCACCATTCCATTCCTCAATTAAATTATATCTAACCCATAGATAATATTAAATTCCATAATTACTATTGATTGACTTGCTGAAATCAAGATTGTGCAATTATTAATTGTCGAATTTGAATCACTACTTGCAGTTATTATTATTTCCTATTCAATCTCTTAATTAACATTATACAATATTTTGCAATCGTACATAACATTAATAATTGACCATTAATATTTTTACAATTAATTCATTAATCTGATTCAGCGTTGTTATTTTTTTTTACAATTAAATCATCATTTGTTTATTTAATTGAATTATTTTTCCAGTCATTAATCTCCTATATTGTGTATCTATCTCTGTTATCCTTATCTTTGTCGTTGATAATTATATAAGCAAACATTGAAATCACCATTATATCATTTTTGTCATTTAACCATCTAAACTTATTCTGCCTCCTTGCAAATTGGAAACTATTTTGTTTTCTGAAAATTATTTCAGAACATTTTATTTGCATAAATTATTTATATTTTCCTATTTAAGTAAACTTATTCGACAATTTTTTAATTATTTAAATTCATTATAAAAAAATTATTTTTTTAGGTCAATTTTAAATTGTTTAAAGGATATCTTTTTTTTTTTTGAAAAATACCCTTTTATTTTATGTAAAGCTTTTTCTTGGAGATTACTTAAAAAAATAACTATTTTTTAATATTAACATTTTTTAAAGGTCAATTAAATCTCATCTTCAAATATTACATTCATATATTCAATTATTTATTATTATTATTGTAAATTGAATACAATTGTTTAAACTTGTGATCAAATGCAAGAGAAACTAAAAACATTTTAAAAAATAGTTGCCAGTGAAATAATAAGGATAAAGCGTCTTAATGACGTTAATTATGACATATGGAATAGAAAAATTAAGTGTGGACTGATTCATGAGAACTTAGATTACTACGTTCACTCAACTGCTTTCAAGCTTTCTGAGGGTGCCACACATGAACAAAAGAAGGCCAACAAGAAAGCAAAGGAGCAGCGGAAGAAGAACGATATGAAGGCTAAAACCTTCGCTTTGATCCATATGAAGGGTGATCTTATTAGGATCTTCGAGAATCATAAAATGTTAGTCATAACTAAGGAGTTAGCTATTGTAGGAATAGTCCTACATGAAACTTTGCATATGGCAATTGTGATGAACATCTTGCCATCTTCATTCGACATGGCTACCACGACGCTACGACTTAACGACATAGTTAAGTCTATCACAGTTTTGTCAGCCCAGGTAGCCATGGAGCAAAATATGGCTAAGAATAAAAAGGTGGAGATCTTTGAAGCCGAAGAGGTGAAAGAAGAAGAAGTCAACGTCGCGTACCATAGGAAGAACATCAGATCCAACAAGAAGCATTTTAAATGGTGGGCCAAAACACCAAGAGGAGCGTGTTTTAACTCTAGAAAGTTTGGTCATTTCAAATTTAGTTGTTTCAAAAGAAAGAAGTCGGGTCAGAATAGGATCCTGCAAAGGAAAGACCCTAGCAAGATAGAGTTCGTTGAAATCATCGAGTGCAATGTTGCGACAATAGGTGTTGAAGGGTGGTGGATCGACTATGGTGCGACCCGCCACATCGCAAAGACCAAAGAAAACTTGATGGACTTCAAAGAGTTGATGCCCAGAGAACAAAGGATATTCATGGGGAACAACACCTATTTGGACATTGACGGTGTTGAAAAATATATGTTGGACCTAGGGAACAACAATATGGTTATCCACGATGTGTTGTATCTGCCGAAACCTCATTTCAGTCCCTGCTCTCATATAGAAGAACTTAAAAGTCTGTTTTTATAAAGACCGTGTAATATATGAAAGAAATGGTAGGGTTTTGGCCATGAGAAAACTTGTACCTAGTCACTACTTATTTTATCTTACGGTCAAGAATAATAAAATAATGAATGTTTCTTTTGAGTATTTCTTGTGTTTTCTGTCTGATTATGATCTTTGAGATGAGAGATTAGGTCATCGTGGAAAAGACAAAATAGAACGAATAATGAGAATGAACCTAGTACCTAACATATCAGGAACAAGGACATCTCCTTGTGAACATTGTTTGACTAGTAAGATGACTCAAAAACCTTTTCTGACAAAAACAAGATCAAAGAGATTGTTAGAATTGGTTCATTCGGATAATATTTGTGGTCCATTGAGTGTTGCTACACACAGGAATAAGAAATACTATATTATATTTATTGATGATTATTATAAGTTCTTCTATGTATATCTCTTGGAAAGAAAAGCTTAGACTTTTGAAATATTTAAGAGATATAAGACTGAAGTTGAGAAGAAATTGAGAAAACCAATTAAAACTTTAAGGATGGACGAAAGAGGGGAATACACCTCTCGAGAATTTGAGACTTATTGCATTCAGGAATGCATATGTAGGCAGACTACAATGCCTTATACGACACAACAGAATGGTGTGAAGGAGAGAAATAATAGGACTTTGATGAATACAGTAAGATGTGTGTTGTCCTATTCTGGTCTTTCCAAAAGTTTTTGGGGTGAAGTAGTGATGACTGCAAATTACATACAAAATAAAATTCCCACCAAGTCCGTAAAATTAACGTCATATGAAGTATGAAATGACAAGAAGCCCGAGTTGGACCATCTCCGAAAATAAGGATGTAAATCATATGTTTTAGTTCCAAGTCACCTTAGGGATAAGTTGGACTTTAGGATGGTGACATGCATGTTTATAGGATATAGTGATACATCCAAAGGGTATAAATAGATTCTTTCACAATGAGAGAGGTCTTATCGAGAGTCGAGATGAAATCTACCTTGAGAATGAAAAGAAAGATGTGCATGAATAAGAGGACCATGAGCCTCTGATTATCCTTAGGGATACTGAAGTCGACTCGGAACAAGACACATTGAACATAAATCCAATAGTGGGACATGATATATATGATATGAACTCATACAATTCACGAGTATAATCGGCAACAAGAGGTCCCAGACGACGCTCACATATTTAGACGACTATCACTTGTACGGATGCGAGGCTTCGTGTTACGCCGCCGATGTTGATATAGAGGATTGTACATATCCTATTTCTTATGACGAAACGGTTGCTTCGAAGGAGTAGGTATCATGGTTGGCCGCCATGAGAGATGAGTTAGACCCCATTGATCGAAATGATGTATGGACATTATGTGATTTAGAGTTGGTCGACAGTTCATAGGGTGCGAGTGAGTATTCAAGAAAAGGTATCGCGCTGATGGTACTATTTGATAAGCACAAAGTTAGATTAGTTGCCAAAGGTTATACTCAAAAAGTCGGTATTAATTTTCAAAAAAACTTATTATTCGGTAGCTACATTTACATCTATTAGGATCATCTTATCGTTAATCGCATATATGGATTTGGAGTTAATCCAAATGGATGTTAAGACCGCCTTCCTCAATGACAAATTGAGTAAAGACATATATATGTGACAATCTGATGGATTTTAGGTGGAAGGTCAAGATAATAAAGTTTACAAGCTGAAAAATTATTATATGACTTAAAACAATCATCACGTCAATAGTACAAAAAATTTCATGTGGCGGTTGTCCAATTTGGATTCATTGCGAACAAATTGGACCGTTGTGTATACATCAAGAAGAGTGAGATCAAAATTTGTCATGATGTCATTATATGTCGATGACATTTGCTCATTGGTAGTGATGTCACAATGCTCAATGAGATAAAAGAAAAAATGAGCAAGAAATTTGAAATGAAGGACATGAGAGAAGCATCATATGTTTTTGGAATTCAAATTAGTCAAGAAAGTAATTCAAGGATATTGAGTTTGAGTCAAGAATAGTATCTCAATAAGATACTAAGACGATTTGGGATGCAGAACAACACTCCAGCATGACACCTATTGTGATAGGGAAACGACTCAGTGAGAGTCAATGTCCTAATGCAGGATAAGAACATTTAGAAGTTCCCTATGCGCAAGCAGTGGGTAGCTTGATGTATGTAATATTATGTACAAGATCTTATTTGACTTACCCTATAAGCCTAGTTAGTAGATATCAAAGTAATCGTGAGAATACTCATTGGGAAGCTATCAAGAGGATACTTAAATATCTCACAGTACAATTAAAGTTGACGTACCAAATTGATTCTTTTGAGCTTGTAGGGTATTCTGATGCGGATTTCGACATGAATATTGACGATCGAAAATTCACATCAGGTCACTTGTTCTTATTGGATGGTGTAGTTATTTTTTTGTAAAGCAAGAAACAAGGATGTGTGACTAGACACACATAAAAAGTTGAAGACATTGCTTGTAGTATGACGACCACTCATGCAGTATGGATCAAATATTTTCTTTTAGAATTTGAGCTCAAGTTGGTCGATGGACCATTACAAATGGACTTTGACAATCAAGCGACAATAAGATTGATAGATAGTAGAGCAAACAGTTCTAGAGAAAAACATATAGAGATTGAGTATCACTATGTACATGATATAGTGAAACTGAAAGAAGTGACATCGACCTACATGATATATTAGTCGATTTTCTTACAAAGAAAAATTCAACAGGTACATTCATTAAACACGTTGGTTTAATGAGACTAAAAAATATTTGAGTCAAAGTAAAATTTTGTGGATAATGAACTTTAAGCTTTTATCTCATAAATCTTCGCACTATACGGATAGTGGGAGTTTCGAAGATGTATGACCACACTGAGAGATGTTAGCTCGATGACTTTGTGGTCATCTCGTTGGACTGGAGCCAGGAGACGCGGATCTCGCGAGATGACGCGGCTTGGGCGGAGTTGGCGGAAGACGCCGTAACGATGCGGCAAAGGAGGACTCAGTGCTATAAATAGACATTTTAAGAAGTTTATTTGTTGGGAAAAAAAATTAAAATATCAATGTTTCAAATAGATTTAAAAGAATAAAAGAGCAACTCAACATATTTTCACGTTGATTTAATTATTCATAAAAAACTTACGGAATTCTTCTACTTAAAATTATCAAGACGATATAGGACATAGTCAATTCAGGTAATCATATTATATATGAACATTTTGTAATCATGATCAATTGATAATTATTCAAATAGCTAATAATATAACTTTAATGAGCGTGCTGCAGTAACTGCTACCCCTCAAGTTGATCAAATTGTCTCGGCCAGTTCGATTTCTTTAAGTGAAAAAACTAAGATACAATGATTAGATGGAGTTATAATTTTTTAACCAATTCTATATATAACTAAAAGTTGAGAATTAAACTATGCTGAAGAAGTTTCTCCATTCAGCATTGACTCTATCTTTTATGTGGTTTTTTTGGATTATTTTTCTTTGTTCTCTTAATTCCCCATTACCTCATTTAATATTATTAATTGCCTTCATTTATTAGCATCATCCACATTATACAAAAATAGTTATTGAAATTGGTATCATTACCTATATTTATATCTTATTAATTATCTTCCATTACATAGAACCATGGTCATTCATTTAATTAAGAAAATCTTATGTTAAAATAAGAAAATTAATTGCCATTGCAATGACAGTTACTAAAGAAAGAGGAGGAAAATAAAGAAAAAAAGTGTCAAATAATTCTAAACTATGTATTTAAGCTAGGCTCCAAGCACCTTCTAATATTTTAATTTGTATAAACACGTGCATTCTTCATCCGTAGTTTCTCATGTTGTTTTTAGCACCATTCACATTAATTAAAAAAATCTTATGTTAAAAAAAATGAAGACCAATTGTCCTTGCAATCACAATAAATAAAGAATAAAATTATTAATATGGGAGGTAAATAGTCATCTAATATGTGAAGACAATGTATGCAAAAAAAATGGTATTAAATTAATTATTTATTATCACATGATGTTAAAAAATAATTTAAAAGAATATCAAAAAGACCACATGAATATTAAAAAGGACATATGTGAAGACATTTTTGTTGACCTATTAGTTTTTATAAATTTATTAAATAATTATTTTAATGTTAGAATTTAAATAAATTTATATGGAAACGTGAAATTTTGAAAAGTTAACAACTAATGTTAACTCAAATATTAATATGATGCATTTGGAAATGTTAAATAAGCATTAAATGTGAAAACCTTTGCAAAACTATAATAATTTCAGATGGAATAAGAGATCCTAAGAAGAGAAGGAAAATAAAGAAAAAAAACTCACAAACAACTCTACACGATTCTTAAGAAGATTCACTATATTTTTCTCCTTTTTCAAAATATTATCTTTTTTTTCTCTCTCTCCTATTAGTTAGGCTAAAATATTTATATAATTATATTTTTTAATCATTAATGAACATTCAATTACAAGCTTCTTATATTCTGTAATATTTATTTATTATAGAAATATAATATATTAAGCAACATAAAACTCAATATATATTTGTATTCATGTAAATTATATAAATATTCTCCTTATATAATTTATAAGCTTTCCAAATTATTAATTTAACGTGAATTATTGACATTTCTAATTATTATATAAATATGAAGAGTTATTATTATATTATTTTATTTCTTTTAATGCAAAATTTTTCAATTCCTATTTCAAGTTTATTCTTTACTTTTTACTAAGATAATACCTATTTGAACAGTCGTTATTATTTATTATTACTTTACTTTAAACGTAATTTGAGATTTTTTTATAAAATATTCCCATAGGCTGGATTTGGCAAGTAGAACCGGGGGTTCTCCGGGTTCCAATGAATAGTTTGATTTGATAGATTAGTTCGAGGTGTGTTTGGATGAACTAAAATGTAATGATTACAAATAGATTCTAAGGATGTTTGGATAAAAAATGAGAACCGGAAATATAAAATATATTTTAATAAAAATAAAACTTTATTAAATTAAAAAATTATATTAAATAATATAAAATTAATGGAATAAATTAATATTTCATAAAATATTTTTTATATAAATATCATTTAAATTATTTGTAAATAATATAAAAAGTTGTCTCACGGTTACTATTCAAAAAAAAATATTGTTCTAAATATCGATTATTTTTTTTAAAAAGTAATTAATATAAGTTAATCTAACGAATTTATATTTTGATTAATAATATTTTGATAAAACATTTTTTTAAATAAAAAATATACTAATAAATAATTTGTATTTTAAAATAAATATAAGGTAATAAAATATTTTCTCAAAAAATAAATAATATAAAATTATTCTCATGAATAATATAATAAAGTAATTCATTTTATTTCTAAAACTTTAATTAATCTCACATATAAATTATTAAAATATTACCATAAAAATATAATAGGATAATTAATAATTTTATAATTATATATTAAGTTAATATAAAAAATATCAACTTTTATAATTATATGATATTCAAAATTTGATTAAGAAAATAAGAATAAATAAAAAAACGGCCAGCCAACAAAAAAATTTATTATGAAATAAAAAGAAAAACGGTCAACAGAAAAAAACCGGTCAAAAAAAAAAAATAGCTGCAACAGCAGCATTAAATGCTGCTGTTGCAGCAAGAACAGCCCGATTCATGCTTTTAGCAGGAACCGGGCGGTGGAACCCCGGTGACGTCAGCCGGGGTTCCACCATTGAGTTCCACGCCCGGTTCCACCAAACATCACATCGTTTGACAGAATCGGGTGGAACCTGGCCAGAACCAGCTCAGGTTCTGGCCATGTTTCCATTGCCAAACCAAGCCAATAAGATTGAGATGGAGTAACTTGTCTGCAAGTCTTTAATAATCACCAGTGTCCCACGCTATGCAGCAGACCAAAACTAATGACTCGCCTGTGTGTGAGAGAGAGAGAGTGAGTGAGTGTGGAGAGAGAGAGAATTTGTAGAGCTGGTTGCAATGATGATGGATTAATAAGATTTGACCGTGGTGTTCTTTTCAGTGCAGATCTTATCTTTTGACATTCATATCTTTTGACATTTTTTCACTCCTGTCAGTTATTTTAAACCATAAACCTTTGAACATAATAAATATTAACGTTTAACCAATAAATATTAAGTTTAAGTCTAATCACTCATCATTGTTTGTCGTATTTTGCAATCTTCATACATCATAATCATGCAGGAAAAGTATTCTACTAATCAATTTCTCATGTTTAGTTCTGATCAGATTTTTCTTCGATGATTAGTTCTGACCAGTTTGATCGGGAGAGCATAGGCCCTGTACAGTATTTGAATGTATTAGTCCTTTTTTTTCCTTAACTTTTGATGCAAGCACCAAATGCAATTTTCAAAGTAAAGCTTGAGAGAAGCAGCATTGGAAGTAGAAGACCCGCTGCAAGGAACGCATGAGAAGGTAAAGTAGACGTGCCACTTAGCACTGTCTGCAACTATCAAGCAGAGGAAGGATCCGGACAGACCTGACACACTAAAAAGTGATGTGCCACTTATTAGTTTGAGCACCCATTCACAGATCTCTTAAATCCTGAACAACTTGTAATTAATTCTCTGATCTCTGACATCCATCAATGGGACGCATTCACAATTCAGCAAGTGCCATTAATGTCTGCAACTAAGTGCTTATACACTGTAGCATACAGCTTTCCGAAACAAATTGGGCAAACACAAGCAAGTTCGTTCTAGCAAATTTCATAGGCAACCTCTGTTATTTGATTATAGTTTGTTGCTGAAAGAACACTTTTTGAGTGGAAAAGTTTGTGCAATCAGGGTGAATTGCAACTGATTTCTTGATTTGGTTGATCTGCTCCAGTTCAATTTGGTAAAGAACAGAACTATGAGAACCCCAATCACTGAAATGTCTTGATGAGCTAATGGTTGCTACACGATGCCAAAAGCATCACTAATTGCATCACCAGCACATAACAGAAACTAACTATTACTTGCAGAGTTCAGAACACACTTAAGAAATCCGAAATATTTACAAAGAACCAGAGATTTAAGCAGAGTGTTCTTTACAGTAAGCATCAGAATATAGAAACCTATCATTTATCACAACTAGTACTTCCAGGGATTGCAGTGCAGCTTGCTGCTGCAGGTCGCATCCCAGCCACTACTCCTGCACTCCCCTCCAGCTCCATCACAGCACTGGCATCGAAGTCCAAGTGACTCCAGCAATTTAACATACCCTGAAACGAATCGCCCCAATTAAATGAAACCTCTGCCAGCAGCAATTGCTGAGCTGATTACTACTTCATGCAGCTCTTTTTCTACAGAAATCAGGATGGATTCTGGAAGAATTAGAGCACTTACCCTGTTGGCTCACGAAAGGAAGTGGCCTGGCTTCTGCATCTCTGGATAAGACATGGAGCTGTATCGAAACCACAAGGAGGAAGATGAGGAAAGCATCCTTCCGAGCAACCATGGCGCCGGATGTTTTGCTGGTTCCAGTCTCAAGCCCACAGCACCTGATATGCTTTATATTGTTGGAGTCAACGACTTTGACTTCATCTTTTTATGTAATTGGTTAATAATGACTTTGTTTTATTAAAAAAGAAAAAGGAATGGAGAAAGAACGAGTTCGGAGAACTATTTACTATTTTATGTTTTAATTCAAAAATAATATTCGAGAATTAAAATAATTTAATAAATTATTTAGATTTTAATTTCATTAGGACGTCATGTCCGTCATTTTTTATCTTACTTTTTGGATAACTTGATGGTGAGTCATATCCATTAACAGGCAGGAGGAGGTTTCTTTTCCACAACTTTTTTTGTGCTCTGTGAGACAATTATATTTTCTTAATTAAATGAAAGCATATAAAAAAAATAAAAGTTAAGGGAAACATACATAAAGAAAAAAAGTTGCACGGGTTAGGCTAAATAATAGTAATAATTTTTTCCTGTTTTTAAATGACATGGTGCGATATAATTTTGGTAGGGGGCCATTTATGTAGGTGCTGGATGCAGTTGGAATACATATGAAACAAAAAGGCAAGACCCGGGTCAAGTCCACCTATTTATCAATTCCATTTATTCCGAGCTGATCTCTTTCACACCAGACTATGTTTTTTTTTTTGTTCTCGTTCTACTTTTTTAATATGCATGAACTACACATTTTAGCCGTTCAATTTATAAATTCGTATATATCCAAATTTGGACAAAGGGCTATGTAATGCCTGTCAGATAAAAAAAATATAAAGTGACAAAGAAGTGGTGGAACCTTAGCCACTTAGGTGTTCGAAAATTAATTTTTTTTTCTTGAATTACAATAATAAATTAGCAAGATAAAATTGAAGGATTTGAACTAGACCAAAAGGACAGGACTATCGGAGCTTAAAGAAGAATGAGAAAAAAAATGAAATTAGATAATTAAGATATATAGAGGAATTCTTATACTGATCATTAGGCTAATGTAAATAAATTTCAATTGTTATGTGAATTGAACATGAATCATGACCTATGAAGCTATCATGCAAATTAAGACACCTATAGTTTTTCATATTTTTTATTTTTAAAATCATTATATGTTTATTGAGCTTGTTAGAAGTATTGAAATTGTTATTGTTCTTAAAGATCATTATATAAATATGTTATTGTATTGAATCTCAAAATGATTGATGTATTGATCGATATTGAAAACTTAAAAAAAAATCTTAAATTTCATATTTTATTTTGAAAATCACGATAGTTGGTCGATCAACCTCAAGAACGTCCGACAAACTATTGAGTTTGCGGAGGTTTAGATCCGACCAATCGTGTGTTGATCGAACCCAAACACCCATGAAAGTTGGTCGGAGGAAGTTCGATCGATCCTCATGGCGGAAGACCACCAAGAGGTGAGTGGGTCAACCGACTCGAGGGTAGGTTCGATCGACTTTACCCTGGAACCACTACAATATTATTATTTTTCTTAATTGAGTTTATTAATTGATAATCTAGAAAATGTATTGCATGCTCTAACATAATAGGTTAAAGTGTTTTGTATTGATTAATTGAATTGACCAATTGAAATAAGATTGGGACATTTGTGGACTACGGATAATTGTCTCGTATTGCATTGACATAGATGTGAGGATTGATGGATTGCTTCAATACAATCCATGGAAGCTAGTGTGTTTCATGATTTAGCTAACCATATCGACAATCATGATGTACCCAATACTTCAATTGTTAATAACATATATAAATTGATTAAATTTAACATAAGATTATCATTTGACGATTGACGGATAAATGATTTAAGGAATTTTATTGTGATTGATATTGATGGATCACATATACTGATCGTACTGAAGTGTGCAATTCTCAAATTGAAAGATAGATGACTTCATATGAGGACGACTATATAAAGATGGTTCAAAGAAGTCACAAAAGGAGCCTTTCGATTATCAAATAATAATAAATAAGATAATATCTAGCATGAACATATTGAGCATAGTGATATCCATCGACTATTGTTATTCATTGTTCGTGTTATTGATATAAAAATTATTAACGTCCACAATATACTAACTTAATCATTATTGTTTATAGATGCATTGAGACTATGATGATTAATTGATCCTAATAGTTATTGTTGTCATTATGACTTTACATATATATAGTGAAAGCTCATGGGACTTTGTCCTTACATTGGATCCTAATGGGAGACAAAGTTGATAATAGATTGTGGTGCTACTATTATTAACATGCTAAATATCGAGTCAAGTGTTATTTATGACCAATTAATATGCCTTTTCCTATTATGTTTAGCCTTTTGTCAAGTGACGTAATTTATCATATTGTAAGTTATGTGGTCTATGACAATGTATATACTATTTAATAGTTTATGTTGTGTTTTGATCGAGGGATTGTAATAGTATTCAATGTTATATATCGATGTCACCATGTGGCGCATCCAGAATTACCTTGACCCGTGTAGAATATTTATTCGATCACATATGAGACACGTTCGCGAGGTATTATTAGGTAAAAAAAACTAAAATTAATAAAAAAGTGATGACCATGTAAAATGTAAAATATCATATTAGATATTTAGTATGTCTTTATTATCAATAAAAAAAATTCAATATCATTCTTTTTTACTTACTTTATGTTTAGCTGCGCTAAATAAAAATATATTTTATTTGTGAGAAATTATTAATTAGATATTATTTTTTAAATATCATAATAAAAAATAATACTAGCTCGAGCTTTTTTGAAAATTTATTATTATATCATATTTATCATATAGTAATTTTATTTAAGATGATCAATGTGTGTTGTGAAGAATTTAGCCGTCGTATTTTTTTATCAAATACTGGAGCTTTAACAAAAATACTACAATGTAAGATTTTCGTGTCAATATAAAAAAAAACATTATAACCATCAAAGCTAGTTAGCCATGTAAGATTTATCTACCACAAAAGATAAAATATTTTAATAAGAAAACATATTTATAAAAGGTAAATATTTTAATAAGAGAAACAAAAACATGATAAATATTTTTAGGAAAACTATTCAAAGAATGAAAAAAAAGACGCAATGTTAAATGATGTCAAGAATAAAAAATGAGGGTAGAAAAGGTGAGAGAGGAGTGAGAGGAAATTTTTATTGTTTAGTTGTATGTTTATAGCGATCATTATATTTATCATTTTATTTTATTAGCTGTATGCGATCGATCATTATCTCGACCACACTTTTTTTTATTTAATCAGTGGTGTAAAAGAGTCAATATCCCGTGCATGTTCGAAATTCCGCATTAGTAAATGACATCCCAATCAAAATCCATTGGACATTTATGGCCTACTTTGACATATGTGACGATTTTTCGTAGCTCTTTAATTCGTAGCATTATTTTAAAATTTAGGACTGTTTATATTTTCTCTTGTAAATTATAATTTATTTTCGCTTTGACAGCGGCATTTACCTGTCTTGACCTTTAATTATTTTTTATTTATATTGTTATTTTATTTTATTAAATGATAATAAAGGATAAAAAATCTAATTGAATAAATAAGACAAACGAAAAGTCAAATGGGATTGTTAAAAAATGAAAATAATTATTTGTTATACGTGAAATCAAAAAAATAAACGAAGCCCATAAATGTTGGTACTAATGAATGATTCGGGCGGCCCACTTCCACCAGCTCTACTGGCCCATTAAGTACCCGGGAGTCTGCTTAATCGGATCGTTAAGTTATAGCTGATAATAAAAGAAAGGGTTAATTCTATTTTTCTCTATCGTATATCTATCAATATAACTTTTGAACTATATTATTATTTATTTTGCATCTTTAAATTTTTTGAATAATGATATTTAACCCAAAAAATAAATACCATTATATTTTATATTATTTTTATTTTTTTGAATTATTGAATTTTTATTTACCCTTGTTAGATTATTATTTCTACATTCTTATCTAATAATATTTTTTTTTTATAATTCTAAATTTATTTAAGATCTAACTTATTTTTTTACTTCAAAATATTATTCAAGTATTATTTTTTACTTTAAAATATTTTTCGGCTTCAATTTTATTTTTTTGTAATCCAATTGCAACTTTTCATTTTTATAGACTCTTTGATCAATTAATCTAAGAAGAATAAAATAATAATTTAGTAATTTAAGAAATAAGTAAAATGATGGAAAAAATATCAAATCTTATTTTTGAGGTTAAATGTCATTATTAGATAAGTTTAATGGGACTAAATGGATAATAATATAGTTGAGGAATTATGTTGATAGATATATCATAATTTAAGAAAGAAAATTAGAAATAATTCTAAAAACATAATAATTTTATTAATATATTTAAGCTGCATACGCACACGACAATTTGCCCCGACTCAATGGCTCATATTATTTTTTATTTAATTTAAAAATATTTTTCATATTTTCTATCATTCTTTATTATTTTCTTTTTATTTTATTCTATTAATTTTCCTCCTTCTTATTATATTTTCGCTTTGTTTTCTACAATTTTTTTATGAGAACATTGTCAAATTTTTTTGTTTCACACGTGTAGAACATTGTCCAATTTTAAATTTATAGTTAAAATTAAAGTATTTAAATTAAAATATTAAAAAATAATTCAGTAATATTTAAATCATAACTCAATCTCAATCGTAAATTTAAGATAAATGCTTTATATCTAAAGGGTAAAACATGCTCCACATATTTTTTATTTTTTTATTTATCTTAAATTTTTCTATCATTCTTTATTATTTTATTCTTATTTTATTATATTAATTTTCTCTTTCTTCTTTTTTTTTAATATGTTTTCTTTATCTTGTAATCTAGTGTTCCACAAGTTGATCCAAGTCTCAAATAAATGTCGAATTCGGTATTTGAACTATGTTGGAAATTAGTAATTAGTTAATCAGATTGATTAGTATAAATAATTAGCAGATTTATATTTCGAATTAAAAGATCGAAAGTTAGTAGTTTCGAGTTTGAGCTTCAGAGTTTTCAATTTGTTCGCATTCGTCCGAACACTAAATTAATCGAATGCTAATAATTCTAAAAAAAAAATTCTATCCATAAACTTAAAAAGAATAATTAGTTGTGTGCGAGTCGACCACGAGATGCATCTCAAATTGGCAGCTGCAATTCCAATTGCAAAGCACGACAAAAAGACTAGACACAGACTTTATAATCTGCAGCTTGCTTGGCATTTTATGGCTTTTGCGTCCGTCCTTTTTTTCTTTTTTGTCGACACAGGTCGGCAATTTTGTCTTGCTTCAATTCTTCAACGTATTAATTATTATATTTTATTTTGGTATAAATAATTAAATCCTAAAGTCTCAATAATAAATAATTAAATCCTAAAGTCTCAATCTGCCTAACTTCAACTTTAATAATCAAACTTTTTATTTAACTATTAAGAATATAAATATAAAAAATATATTTTCATATACTTGAAATTTTAAAATTATTAATAATACAACTAATTTAGTATAGTATCACATAGCGAAAGATCTTGAGTTTACACCTTAATGGATTTCTTATTACAAAACAATTTCCTATAAAAATGTCTTATATATATATATATATATATATATATATTGTAACACCTTTAATTTTTAAATAAATAATAAAAGAATAAAAAGAGATATGAAGCAAGATAAAATAAAATATTATTAAGATTACAAAAATAATAAAAGTCAAGGTCAAATTGTTATTGTAATATTTTAATATTCTCATTTCTATTCAAATTAGTTTACAAGTTACAAATAAATTTTATTTAAAGAGAATTTTACTTCTCTATAAATATGATCCAACTCATTATCCTTTTTCAAAATATTGTCTCACACACTCTCTCTCCTTCTCTTGACAATGATAGATCATCATGAAATATAAGAGATTTAAAAGAAAGTTCATCACGAAGGAGGAGTAAGAGGAAGCTAGGGCAAATAAGAAGAAAAGAGTTTGACTCCAAATCAAAGTGTATAATTAAGAGGATCAACTTTATATCTTATCATATTAATATAATATAATATAGGACTTATATGAAGAGTAATGATGATTATGATTTCTGCATTAATGTAAAATTATTGTGTTTTAATCATTAATGATATTATGCCTTAATCGGTGACAAGATGGAGATGAGAAGCAGCGATCGTAAATGGCGTCTTGGAGACCGAACACGAGCCATGCCCAAACTCGCACGGATCACATCAAAAGTTGTGGATACAATTGTGTCACTCAGATGTAGGTTGTGTTCTCGGATTTGTATCGAAGCGTGAGGAACGGACCACGTAGCCCCTTGACGCGAACCATGTACAAAGGATCGAAGATGGTGCCAATACAAAATTCTAACTCTAAAAGTGGATCGTGTTACCTTGACATAGACCGCGTTTGCTAGTGCAGTCATGTCGCCCGACACGAGTCACTGAGATAAAAAAATAGATTGAGTCACACCTTGACGTGGGTTAATTTTGCTCCTCGATGACAACAGAACGAAAAATAAAGAGGATCAACTAATTTGTTGTCCCTAGGAACGGGCCATGCCACTCCAAGACGCGGACCACATTCCTACGAGGGTGGTGCTTACAACACCCGAACCTTTGAAATGAGTTGCATCACCTCGAGCAGATCATGTTACTTAGATGTGAGGTAACCGTGTTCCTTGAGGAACAACTGTTTATGCAATCCTTGTGAAATAATTGAAACTATTAGATATTGAATTTTAGGCATAGCTAGCTTTGATAATATCATGGTTAAAACTAATGACCTTCGTGACCGATAAAGTTTCACTATCAATTATCATAACTGAACAACTTAAGACAAAATATAGTGAGAATTGATAATTGGTTCTAAGCAAAAGACTGAATTGGACAATAACCTATCAAATAGAAAAGAATGAGAATTATGTTATCACAATGCAACTAAGATTATTGTATGAAAATGTAAAGTCAACTAAAGTGAATCTATCAATCATAATTTGAATTCGTTATCATGTCTTTACATATGATTTTTCATATTGTCTATTTTCTTTACATATTAGATTTCATAGTTCACGAGAAAATTATATTTTTTATATTTGATCATGTAGATAAAATAGATGGTGATGACTTAGCGATTGCATGATGATGTTCGTAATGAAATAACTTGCAAATGACACTAGTCATGGTTATAATGAAGTATCAACTTTCGTAATTACAAGTTTATTATGTTGATCACCTAATTGGTAAAAAATCAAGTCAAAAAAATATATCGCAAGTTTAAGGCGACTTTAAAAATATTTTGTAAATAAAAATATTTATAAGTTGTTAGGATAATACGTTATAAGTTAAAAAGAATAAGAAGACTTCTCTCATGTTTATTTTTAAAGTTGTTAGTTTATTTTTTAATTTATTTTTTTAATATAATGATCACATAATTTTAAAAATATTTTAGTCAATATTTAATTTAACAAATACTATAATTATTTATTAATGTTATCAACACTTTTATCCAAATATATAATTACTTATATTTTAAAATAAAATTCAACACTTAAAATATTTATCAATATTAATATTTGATATTTGATATTAGTTACGTCAAATAGTCTCTTAATATCGAGTATACTTCCTGAGGTGTTACATATTTATTTTTAACATTATTTATAGCATATACTTATATGGATTAGACATGAATGAGATATTAAATATATAGATAGGCATGCATATAACCATTTCACGTAACTTTTGCTAATAGATTTTAGGCCGTTGTGCACTGGAGAGAATGTAGATGGCATCTTTTTTCTACGATAGAAAATGTTAAAGAATATATTTATTATATGAATAAATAAACATTTTTTCCCTATTTGATTTTTCTGTGGGCGTATGATAAAGAGGCTGAAAGTTCGCGGGTTTGATGGCTTGAAGCAGTTGAATTTCAGGATTCAATACCATTTGCTAAATAAATATTTTTTTTTTTGTGTTTTTATTTCTTATTATGTGTCGACACACGAATCTCATTAGTTATTATCAGGAAAATTAATCCAAAAACGATTTGGCGAATTTGTCGATATTGAATAAACAAAGTTAGTGGCAAGGATGCACTTATCATTTTGACCAGTAAAATAATATTTGTCCATCTTATTTATGTCGGCAAAGTATTGGACCTCCTTTTGCAATACATTTTTTTTTAAAATAAGTTGCATTTATTACTGAAAATAAGTAATATGCACTTCTTCGAACTGAAAATAAGTTGCATTTATGACTGAAAATTTTAAATTATCGTTCAAAATTATTAATATCTAGCTTGCGCCAATATTAAAGTTTATTTAAAGTGTTTTCAAATTTAAGTTCTTAATGAAATTAACCCGCAAATATTTGCAGTTAAGATTTCCTGCTATTTCTATATTTTATTGTTTTTTACTTTCTTTCTAAAAAAATTTAACTATTTTTTAATCATGTCGTCAACTATAACACAGATATGCCTGAATGAAAGAACTTCAATATGCACAAATTTAAGAATGTGAATTACAAGTTTGAAAAAAAGTTAATTTAAATACTTATCAATATTTAAGATTTTAATTAAAGAGTTTGCTACTAGTATTAAAAACTTATTTTTTCAATTATAACGATTTTTTTGTTTAAATTCACAAATGCCCTACACTATTAGCATAATTAATCTTGAAATTACTAATTAATGGGAAAAAATCAGATCCTGAATTTTATTAATTTTTATAGATTTAATAAAAACATACTCTATTTAAGTAAGATATATTGTATCTATTATTTCATGAATTATTGAATCTAAGATGTCCAATTAAAAGTAAATAATTTATTTAATATTTATAATTTTTACTTATATTTTTTCTGTTTGTAAAATTTTTCATTTTAAAAAATTATAGTAAGACAAGTGTTTTGGTTAACTCATATCTTTAAATATGTTGTAACTACAAAATGAATAAAAGAGAGAAAAAAAACGAAATAAATAATTATTTTATAACATTTTACACTTGTTAGATTATATTTTCATTCTATAAAAATTAGTGCAAACATTTGATTATAAAATAATCTATTAATAAAAAAATAAATTGTAACATTAATAATTAAATAATTTAAAATTATTTGACCTTCAAATAGGTCTTGACCTTAAATCTCAAAATTCTATAGTACATAGGATATGAAATACGATATACTGTACATCTCCATTAAATCTCAACCAATGGATACAAAATTTTAGGGTTCAATGTAGGTGCTCCATACTTAAATAGGGAGTACCATGCTCCCTACATTTTTAACCGTAGGATGTTAAATCTACGGTGGATATTAAATTTTCTCTCTCCTACTTTTTTTTCTCTCCTAAATTAAGTCAACTACGGTTAAAAATGTAGAGAGCATGGAGCACCTCCATTTTTCAAAAATTTTATAATCAAGTTAGAAACGTGGGCGAGGAAAAAAGGCACGAGGAGAGAGAGAGAAAGAGAGAGAGAGAGAGACGGCGGCACATGTGGAAAGGCAGAGGAGAAGATATGCACACGCACCATGTCCCCACCCGATACGTATCAACATCACAACCAGAACCGCCGCCTGTCCTCTTGCTGTTTGCTCCCATTGCACTACCTCTTTCTCTCTCCTCTCCTTTCTCTCTCCTCCTCTTTCTCTCTCCTCTCTCTTCACGTGTGTTTTCCATCTCCAGTCGTACTTTCCCGTCTTTAACTCCTTATTTTATCCCCCTTCCCTCGCGCGAGGAGAGAGAAAGAGGTGGTTGTTGCATGCCGTGGGTGTTGGTTTTGGCGTGAGAGAGATATATAAGATAAAAGAGGCATTTTTTGTATGTTGAGGGTTTAATGGCCGGAAGGAACATGATCACCAATGCCGACGGCAAGAGTTACGACATCGACAATGGCAAAGATGACATCTTTGGCCGGAATGGCACCGAGAAGCCGCCGCCCTCTGTCAGGTCATCGGCCTTGTCTTCCTCCTCCTACTTCAGCAATCTTTTGCCGCCTGCCTCTGCGGCCACCGATGTATTTTTCCCTTGCCCTCTGCCTCTCTCTTGCTTGTTGTTTTGTTCTTACTCAATTAAATTTTGTTTCTTTTTCTTCTCGGAACGTTCTGTTGATCGCTATCTAAAAAATTGCATATTTTCAAGGGCTTTCTCCAAATCGGCAAATAGGTTTTGCATTTATTTCTTAATTAAAATTGTAACTCGTTTTGAAATAGTACATCTTTCTGCTGGTCTTTTTTAATGTTTGCATGTATATATGTTCGAATTAGAATTTGAAACCTCTGACAGTCTTCTGATCCATTTAGCAGGGAGTGAGAAACAATTCGCCACAATCCGATTTGTACCGGATTTTGAACAAGCACAGAGGAGATGATCAACTTGGACATGGTCAGAGTGCAGGCTCAGGTTGTGATTTCACAATTTCATTCCTGTTTAAATTTGTCTGCTTCTTCCATTTCATATCTGTAAATTGTAGTGTTAACATTTCCACCATGGTGGAGGTTTCAATAATTTTGGATCCAGTAGGATACTTACAGGTATCAAACAAAGGATCATTCCATCATCCACCAAGTCGATCTCGAAACTTTTAAATGCAGCTTTATCAATACATTGCAATATGTAGTAAATACTGCACTAGTGTTACAGGGAGCTGTTTTATTTGAAATAGGAAAAGGGGATATCTTGGTAGTGTACTGCTATTTCTTATTGGACAACTGCTTCAATTTATGTTATTGTGCTTAGTTCATCTCCATGTAGCATGTAGGAAAGGATGGATTTTCTAGTTGCAGGTCACAAATAGAGGTCTGACTATGTTAATCTAAACTTGTAGGCACAAAAGATCAAGGCAGTCCATCCAAAGGGCACACCCCACACAAGGATGTGGAAACAGCCTGCAATGAACTAAGAGAGTCAGTCTATTTAGGCGTGCACTATGGCGGGCGTGACTTTTATGCCAGTTCATCTCCTCAAGCCTCTGAGGCTAAAAAAAGTGTATGAGATATTTCTGATGTACACTTAGAAATGATTTTGTTGCTTCCGACATGTATTATGAATCATCTGTTTCTTATCATACAATCTGAAGTTAATTTATTTCCTTATTCTGTTTGAGATGCTATAGTACAAAAGCGATGAAGCTGACGAATATGGAGATTCAAATGTTATTAACAGGGGTGAATGGTGGCAAGGTACGACATAGGTCAAGGTGTTTAATTAAAGATCTCATTTTTCGTAGTTCATTCATATTATGTGTCCAATTTTCTTGATATGCAGGTTCTTTTTACTACTGAGGATTCTAACACGGTCAATAAGCTCTCTACTTAGGCAGTAGTAAGTCTCAGTAAAGTGTTTGGCAGCTATGAACTCATATTTATGCGATATATGTTTTATGCTTTTGCTCTCGACAGAAGATGATGGATGCTAACATGATCAATAAGCTCTCCACTTAGGTAGTACTAGAAAAGTTTGTAGAAATGTGCTTTATGCATCTGCAAATAACAGAAATTGTAGGATTGTCTCTAGTTACTGATGAGTTCTTATTTGTCTTTTAGCATTGGTAAAAGATAATGCTACATTAAATAGAAGAGAACTAGTAGTACTACATCAGTTATTGTCTTTGAGTTGGTATCTTCATTTTCCTTTGATTTTGGTTATTAAGAACATTAAAATGACGTTTTCCTTTGGCCCAATGACTTCAATCTTTTTCTCTCCCTATCATCCTGAAAAGAAAATTTCTGGATAACAATTTAGACTCAAACCGATTAGCTGATGATAGAACTAGAATGATATTTGTTTATCCTTTTCTCAATGTAAATCCTCCTTATAACTACTTTTTCAAAGGTTTTACGAATCCCTCAATGTTTAGGATCTAGATTTTGTATCCATCTTGCATGTAATTTATTGACGAACAGGTGGTGTTCAATTTTTTTTATTCCCTTTGTTGTGAAGTTTTGGGTCAATTCTCAAACCAGGCTGAACTCACTGCTATCTTTTGATTTCAACCTTGACCTGATGCTTTATAGTACATCTTCATTGGTGAAACTTAGCATCATCAATAACCTAAGCACCACTTGATCAGGTTCTTTCTCAAGCCACAGGCACTTCTTTGCTCTGCATTTGTTCTCTCAGAAGTGCAAGCTGATTTTTGTCCTCACTTTTTCCCTGAGAAATATTAATGTGAACTGACTGTTCAACCTCTTGTATTTGGCACAAATAGAAATGTTAATGTGAATTGACTGTTCAAATAAATTTTTAGTGGGTTGTTCATTTGGTTTTCAGTGTGTCCTACACAACTAGATACTCTTTAACTTGTACAACTTAACAAAAGAATTCTTTTTCATATAACATTTGAGAGCTTATGCCTATTTAATTTCTTGTGTTCCAAAATTTTTTTTTATCCAAAATCATGCCAATTGTGATAAAAGACCATAATGGAGTCTTGATCCTGTAGAGGCTCTTGCTTCGAGTTTTAATGATCAAAATCTTTCATTGGGAATTTTATGGCAAAAGCAATAACACAGCAGATCATTTAGTTAGTTAATACACGATAAAAAGGAATAAAGCATAAAGATATATACTTGAAGTTCAATATGGGATATCCACAATGCGATCTCTAATATTCTTTTCTGAAAGATTCAAAATGTTCTTGTACTGTACTAGGTTATGGCTGGTAATATTTAATTTACCAAATTTTGATGTATCATCCAAGTTTTTACTTCATTTGTCAAGTTCAGTCTGATTTGCAAATACAAACGTGCACTCATTTGTATTACCAGCTGCTGAGCTGATGTAACTTTTTTATCCTGTCAGGTTATCCGGAGAGCAAGTAGAGGTAGATTGCTGCTATTCTGGTAATGGAGTTGCGAGCAGTTCCTTTTACTGGAATCAGCTCAACGGCGACCCAGCAATTTAGGATCTTGTTTCCTAGTTTTTCATAGACTTAGATTAAACTACTGTCACCAGTCAGTTCAAAACTAGAAAGACTAGGATGTTATCATTTTAGACATGGCAGCTCTTTCCAGCGAAGTATACGGCAGGCGACGCTGCAAGGTTGGGGCGACGATGTATCCTTCCATTTGTGGTGTAATAATAATCAAGTATCCAGACTGTGATTTAAATTTGCATGTATCAGTCTCTGAAACTGGATCCTATCGTCAAGAAGTTTCAAATTTTCTTATTTTTATCACTTGAGCGAGTACTATGAATTGGAGAACTGAGTTATTCGTTTGTTAAGCAATCAAGTCTTGCAGCAGCTCCATATGCTGCAGGCGGCTGCAATTGCTGAGCATTCAAGGGAGAAGTGTATACTGCAGAACTGACGACCAAATTGCAACGTCAGTAAAGAAATATAAGTGATCTCTAACTCTATGAACTGATAAATATGTGCAGTTATACAACCTCTTTATCAAGATGACTTACTCACCATCTGTACCACTCGTAGTACTAGCAATAACATCAATATTATTGCCATGAATAAGTGAAAATTCATGGTCTGAAGACAAATAAAAACAGAAGTTCAAAGCAAATCCCAAGCCAGTTTGTTGTTCAATTTAATCTAGAAGATTAATCATCGTCTTCTTTTGCATGTGTGTACATATATAATGCTGATTTTAGTGTTCCTCATTATGAGTATTAATCTTCATTGCCCCTCGTATAATTTCTAGGAGTACAGCACACTTTTCAAAATTATTAACAATTCTAATTCAAAAATGTTATTATGTCAAACGATCTAAATAACTATTTTTGAATTAGAATTAGTAATTCTAGCGTCAGATACTATATTTCATTCGCTCCTATAATTCGTCATTGTTACTTCATGTGCATCTTAGCTCTACTTTTATAATTTTGACAAAGGGCACATAAAATATAAATTATTTTAATATATTTTTAATTAGTTATATGATTTACTTCGTTTAAATTTTATATTATTGATCATAATTATTGTTAAGTATGTACTTGATTAAACAAATAAGTAAAATATTTGGGCTCACTGAATCAACTTACTAACAACATGGCTTGAACTTGGAAAATTAAATGCAAGCACTTGATAAATTTAAGTTAGGCTCTCAAGAAGTGCATTGATAATAGTTTATATACTAAAGTTCTATCAGATTAATGGGCATTTTGCACTATACTTTGTATCATGACTACTTATATCGATATAACATATCTCCAAAGTGATCTTATAGGTCTTGACTTGACTGATGGTAACAATTGAACTTTTAACTATTGTATGATATATTTGGACCTAATTTAGGTGCATTTGAGAACGTCAAAATGAGGTGCTTTTCTCCACCATTTGCTTTGGGTCAGAGTAAAAAATGCTGACTTTTTAAATTTTTTGCGAAAAGTGTCACAATCTGCTTTGAAGGAAAGCATCCAAATATGTTGTCGTCAAAAGTCACTCCAAACGCAGCCTTTATTTGCTGCAAGTTACTGTGAGACATATTTGCCGCTCCCAAAGATGACTAATATGTGTGGATGAATAATAATATCCATGGTTTTACTAATTCCAAGTTTGTTTTCTATATTCTGAATAGGTCAACTTCGAAACCCAGTAGATTGGAGAAGTTTATGGGATATTCATTCATCCCAAAAAATATTGCATTTTCTCTAGAAATCGAATTATGTCTGCTTACCTACAAAACAATGGTTTATGTGTATTAAACACTCTTTAATCCTACTTTTGCTCTCCGTGGAAACCACGTCAATCTCTGTTCACTTTTTTTTTCAATGCTCATTTAGCTTGTAATTATGGAGTTTGTTTTAGAACAAAATCTCATATATCTTTAGTCAAATTAATGTGTCATTTAGTTAGTTGGCTATCCAACGATATTAACCTTAGCTCTTCCTCCAAAAGAATTATCATTTTTTTAAGGGTCGTTTGGCATTCCCACTTTTATTAATCGATAATTTAAATAACTAATAAAATAGATTATCACTTTATAAATTATCGATAATATCACATTATAGCATTTGGTAAGTACTAATAACATAAATTATAATTTAAATTATTGAATAGAAAATTACTAAAATATCTTCAAAAAATATTGAACTTTAATCATATATTATTTTATATAAATAAAAGGGTAAAGTTAAAAAAATGAGTTTGGACAAAATATATAAAGTTTATAGTACATAAAATAATTTTAAGAAATAAAAAAGATATTAAATAATAATATTTTTGTTATTAAAATATAAATATTTTAAAAATTTTGATTGAATGGATAAATTCATCAAAATGCATGTCATCCTACTGATAATCTGGAAAGACATTTTTAATAAGTATTATCTTGATTACCAGTAAGATAATAATTCATATTATTAAAGAAGTAAAAATTATTGATAATATATTACAGCCAAATACGATAATATGATGGGTCCTAAAAAGTTTAATTTAAATAATTAATAATTCATATAGATTACTACATATCAAATAGTCCTTTACAGTTCTTTGTTGATGGGGGTTGTTGAAAACTTAGGAATGTCATTCATGTTAACTCGTGTTAGTGTCCTGCTTCTGCTATATGGTATAAAGCCATGTTTTACCTTGAGGAGCATATCAAACACTTTTATCTTGAAAGACATTCACCCAAAGAAGCATTAGCATTATGAGTTCGGTGGGAACCTCCACTTCTATATGTTAAGCTTAAGTTAAATGGATCTTTCACTAGGTCCAAAGAGGTTGGAGAGGAAAAATTCATCTAGTAATGGTAGTATACTTTTTGCTCCCCAGTCCCCACACTTTCATTATGTGCTGACAACAGGCATAATTATATAATATTGACAAATAATTTTTTATCGTGTATGGATTGAATGTTAGTCTACAAACCTTGCATCCATCACGAAGGAATAGGTCACATGTCCTTGGAAAAATCCTAATTTTCTTTTGGACTGTAGTAATATATTAAAAAAAAATTTGATATCCGCTCGAAATCTTAGCGTCTAGAGTTACTAGCACTTGACTAATTTGATATCGAGACAAAAAATAAAACGATATTCTTCTAATTAAATTGATGAATTCGAAGTTCGAATTCAAGACTATTAACTTTCTATCTTTCAGCTTGAAATACACTCCAGATGTGACAAATAAACTTGATTAGATACACTATAATTTTTTGATAACTTTTATATTTATATAACACGTCGTAGCGCATCATTGCACAATGACTTTTTGCTAATCATAAAAGTATATCTTATATAGATCTCTTTTGTATGGAAGACTCTCCTCGTGCTATCTTAGATATTTCATATCGGGACACTTCCGATTCTTACATAATTTTCTCTTTTTCTAGAAAAAGATTGATTTCAAATAAGAAAAATACAATAATACATAACTATGTAACAAAACAATTGCTTTTGGTTTTTATGCATGTTACGTATGTGATATGTCCATTACAAATAGAAAAATAAAAGATAATAAAAGTTTCCAAATAATAAAATGGCAACATATATGGAGTGAAATGACAATAAAAAACAGTAGCCAGGATCCCACATGAACACCTCAGCTGATCTATTAACATTTTTCCTTCAAAATCAGAGGCATATGTTGGCATGTTTTGCCCCATGCACGAGTTGTGTGTGATTGGGTGTTGGAATCTTACAGTGATGTCCACTAAAGTAACATAAATTCTCTTGACAACAAGCACGCACACACACACGAATGGACAGACCTGACGCCAGCAGTATCGAATTTGTAATATTATGTACTGTGTCAGAGCATTTGTTGCACATCGATGGCGACTGATGCATGCTCGTGGAATCTGATTCCAAATCGAAATATGGAAGACACTTGATAGGCTTACATCAATCCGGACTCTAGAAGTATGACTCAATCGATACAACCACCTTCAAAGCGCCTGCACTCATTGTTAATGAATGGCCTTCACCATGACCTTCCTTTTGATCCTCCTGTGCAACAAGCTCGTTCAATGGATACACACAATCTAGGTGATGGAAATGCTCGGAGCTCCTTCACATCAAGATGCTCGGAAAGCAAAACAGTGTACGGCCGTAGATTAGCGCGACCTTTCGGCATTAGCCCGGAACATTGAAGTGAAAGAGCCAGGAGATGACAAAGGCGAAAACCAAGCAGGCGAGGAGGAAGTTGAGAAAGCGGTGTCCCTGCCAAAACCTCTGAGTTTCAGATGGCGGCAAGGGTGGTGCTACAGGAGCATCAACCTCGCTCCACTGATCTACCACCTCATCTTCTACTGGACCAACCACGTTGTGTGCGACTGAGCCGCAAATCTCACAGGTCCTGGGGTGACAAAGCAAGAAAGAGCTGTTAGCTATGCAAGTGCAGCATCTTAGTGATTAAGAATATATGATAAGCATGGATACCATGATGTGGAAATCACTGTTATCTAGTCATTACAAACTGTTTAGATAAACGAAGAAAATTGGTCACTCTATTAGATTGCCAGTCATAACATGCCAGGAGCACCAGAAACCTGTCCTAAGTGACGAGATTGACGCTAGATAAGACATTAAGCAAAAAACTTAGACTCATGTTGCATGATTGAATGCGACTAAATAATCTTCACCATGTTTTTTCGCATAACTCCTGAGTTTAAACGACACTGCACTTAAGCATAGAAAATAACCATAAGAGGACGAAATAGTTCTTGGATCAAGAAGACTCTCCTTTTCTGTTAACAGTGCAATATCTTTAATCAAGGATTATAAGTGACATAAACATGGCAGCAACACATGCAAAATCAAATAATATATAAAGAAGGGAAAGTGATAGTTGGAAGATAGAATTTAAAATTAAGTGACTAGAAACCTTTGTAAATTCCCTTGCAAGGACTGGAAACTTCATTATTATTGTTTAACTTTGTTTCGTTACACAGAAGAGAAAACATCTACAGTATACCATTTAGATTGTCTTCCCTTAGGTTGGAAATAACTGTAGCATCATCAAACAAATATGGCAAAAACATTCATCAAATATTAAATAACATGATAATCGAACAACCTAAAGCAACAGAAGTAATAAATGATAATAAAAGGAAATGACCAATTCTCTTGTATCCGTCTATAAGCATTGACTATATCAGATAAAAATAATGACCATAAGTTCACGAAACTTAAGATGAGTAGCAATGACCTGACCATCAGGGCAAATGAATATAAATAAAATAATTTAAGACACAAGTTGACAATCACCCCAGAATCTGGATGACTAGCAACGACCTCCAGTCATTCTCTTTCTCACTCAAAAACAAAATCATCCAATTCAACCCAAAAGAAAAACTGTCTCCCAGTATTGCCTGGAGATCTGCAATGAAGTTATTCAAGTGGAAAAATCAATTAGCCAAGTAAGCTACATTTAGCTAAAGCATGGCACTGGTTCATATTAGAAATACATCAATCCACAAGGAAGAACCATCCTGGTCTAAAGTTACAAAAGGGAAGGACAGATAATTATGTTATTCTAACAAAACTCCACTATCCTGATTGTACAAAAAAAGTGACCAATCTGAAATCAAATCTAGGAACAAGCAATTACAAATACTGCAAAAAGTAATGCTAATGCTTGAATGAACAAATAAGGTCGAAATCATGCTGACACATCCGCGACTAAAATTGATGAACATAAAGAAAAGTTGAATCTCCATCATTTCCACCCTTTATTCTACCCCCAAGAATGCAATCCACAAACTACCCGAAGAATGTCAAGATCATCTGACTCCACCTGCATCTGAACAAACATGTAACTCAAAATGAAAAAAAGATGATGGTGACACCGTAGTAATGGCGGGCCACATCAATTCCGGAGGAAGCAAAGTTAATACATGTCTTCCAACACACCAAGCAAAGGATGCAAAGCAAAAGTTGTATAGGAATACAAGTAAAAGTTTAATAGAAAAAGTATCCCCATTTATTATAGTCCAGGAACTTCTCATCACCCCCATCATCACTTTAATTCCCACAGTCGTGTGTTTCCTAGCCATGGTTTAAGGGTACCCTACAACTTTCTTCATCTTACTTCCTTTTGTTCTACTGACAAAGTATAAGATGCTTCGCATGCATCTTTCGCCTGCAGTGAGCTAAGTACATTCAATGTTCATAATACTAAGAATACAACAAGAAAGAGAACTTTTTTTTCCTCAAGCATTTGTTCGAAGGATAATTGTATGAACTACTCCAAATGTTATTTGCTTCAGAACAATCGAATTCTTTTGGAATTGTAATGCGAGTAAGCAACAAGAGAATGCTGCAGAACCAAAGCGGACAAAATTGTCGGATTCTTACTTGTTTCCTTTGATCTTAAACCACGTCTCCGCGCATTGCCTGTGCGCGAGAGCCAAGTCGTTCTTGCAGGAGCAGCCCAAGACGATCGAGTCGGCGCCCGACTCGGGGGCAGCGGCCTTCGCCAGCGCGAGGTGACAGATCCTGCAGTCCCGCTCCGCGACCTCCAGTTCGACGCCGTCGAGATCGAGCGAGTCGTGCGACTTCCCGCAGCCGTCCCGGACGGCCCCGTCGTCGATCTCGGGGCGAGACGAGCCGGAGGCTCGGCAGCCGTCCAGGGACGAGAGGGAAGGCTCGGAGTCGCGCCGCGAGCGCCAGGAACGGTCATCCGCGTCCGAGAAACAAAGGCTGTCATCGTCGTCGTCGTCGCCCTCGACAACGACGACGACGACCCCGGCAGCAGCGGCGGCGGCGGCGGCGGCGGCATCCGAATGCGAGGTGCGACGTCCCTGTTCGATGTCGCCGCCGCTTGTAGCCATTGCAGACAAGGAAGGGAAGGCAGAAGAGGAAGGAGGCGAAAGAGGTCTTCAAGTCAGTAAGAGAAGGGAAATTGGAAGGAAACCTCCAAAGAAAAAAAAAAAAAAAGCTTCTTTTTTTATGGTCTTTTAAATGACCCACAGAGATATTAATGTGCAGGGATTAAAGTCTCCAAATCTTTCCACCCATTAAAACGCCAAAAAAGGAGTTTTTTTACCGTAAAGATGGCGAAAAAGGAAATATAAAACGAAATAGCCGTTAAATTTTGATTAAGAGAAAAAAATATGTATCTTTATATTTGTGCATTACAACGAAGTTTCATACCTGATGATGGTGATTACTAATTGAGTAAATGGAGAAGAGTAAGTTTTTTTTGTTGGGTACCCATTTCGGCCCCGGTGTCTAAGACTATTAGCACCTAACTAATTCGAAATTAAAGTAAAGAGAAGAAACAGGTCAATTGACAATTCCGAAATTCGAACTTGAGACTATTAGCTCTTGATTTTTCAACCCGAGATGCATTCCTGATATAAGTGTGCCAACCATTAACTTAATTGGAGAAGAATAAGTTTGATGTTTATATATAAAGTTACACCAAACCATATTATTTCACACTATTTCTTTAAGAAAAAATAGTGGTGCTATGCATTTTACACTATGCACATAATTATGATTATTGATTTTAAATTAATAGTCAAATTTGATCATATTAAAATAAATAAATAATTAGATATGTTCATTAATTTAAAATTAAGGATCAAGATCATGCACTTCTATCTATCTATTTTTTAAAATAAATAAGAATATGACAAAGCATTCTTTTACTAAAAGAAATAACGAAATTGTCAATTAGCGTTTGAATGACTATTAATTTGATGCACGAGATAGAGTGTATGGTAAATAGAAATGCCTCCTTAATTCCGGTTGTTTGTGGGTACTTGTCAAAACAGAGAGGAAATAAGAAAGAACAGGAGCAAGAATCATGAATTTTTTTTCCCACTTGTACAAGCAGAGATATTAATGAGGGGGCAGTTTTGATTTAATAATAATTCGATAAAGTTTGAGTCATGAGACATAAAGTTTTTTTTTCATAAAGTTGAAACGTTACATAGCAGATTTAAGCTTTGCTTTTGCAAAATAACATTCTCTTTTAAAAAGTTACAAGTTTATGGAACTCCAACACAAGTAAAGAAAAATAAAAATAGGATAAGTGTAGAAATGACTCATCCTTAGATTTATGGATAAAATAAATAAATAATTGATTGTCTTTCATTTTCGTTTCTATTAGACTCATATTCTTCTTTTAAGATTTTGAGTTCCATTTTTTTTATTTATAGGAATATTTTTTTCAGTAGGCCTCACTCAGACAACCACACTAGTCAGAAGACAGTGACAAATTTTAAAAAAGAAATGCTAGAAGAACATGGAAGTATATCATGTTTAGGACTCTTGTCAATTATGAGAGTGGACCACACTTTCCGCTCAATTCAATCATATCCTTTTGCAATCTGCCCCTCTCCATGTAACATACGCCAAGGGGCTGCAGTTGGCCTCTTGGAGTGAAATATAAATACTTGGGGCATCATCATCATTCTGCTACAACTTCACAAGCATGCTCCCACACTTTACCTTATGTAACAACTGAAATCTTTACATGGTATCCAATTCTGCATAACATAGTGATCTATGGAACACATGGACAGTTCACTTTTAGATTCATAAATAGCAGGAAGTTAGTTTCAGATATCTCAACACCAATTCACTCGGAAATGCAATTCAGATATCTTTTATTTCACATCTGAAAAATGAAAAGCAGACTGTGTATTTGAGATGCATTTCTTTTAGCTTCAGAAAAGTACTAACAAGGATCAGTCATCCAAAACTTAGGATTTATTTCTTGTTTCAGACATTCACTTTTAGCATAACATATCTCAATGAATTGACTTAATTTTCTATGGCAAGTGTTCCCATGATGATACTGTTTCTACAAATGAAATTTGGTTGTTCAACATGTTGAGCTAACCATCTTTTAGAAGGGATGGCAGTGCCTACACTTGGATGATTACCGGAAGAACATTAAAGTGAAGGGGTAGTTGAACTATTGAATCATCACTCATTAGAAAAAGGATACAATTTGATGTTTGTTAGACGAATAGGAGCTGGCAAAAATGGAGCACAAAGAGTAACAGAAGCATGACAAAACAGAGGAAAGATTCCACAACAAATGGTGGCAGATACACCAAATCAACAAAAAAGGTAACCAAACTGTTGTTAGGTATGGAAGCAGGGTCATGTCGAATAGCAGAATAAAGCATCAATGGCTTGACCAGTAACATCTCAAGGATGTTCTTAGCCTGAACTCTGAAGAACAAATGCTTCAAATTTCTCGGTTATATCACAAACAGGAGATAACAGGAATGTCACTGTATATAGAGCTTGAAGATCTGAGTTCCAGCATCACTTCAAACTATGAAGTGCAAAGATGGACACTCGGCAAATTCTACTGAGGCAATAAGGATAAAGCACACTAAATAAATTAAGTTGGGTGAATGATGAGCTAATTTAAGTTCAAAGTTGGAAGACTAGAAAAGTTGATAATTAGACAGTTGATTTTTCATATCATCAATTAGATTAGAGTATATTGTGTTTATCTCAAATATCGAATTAATTAAGTTCAAATAATCGTGAATAATTGACAATAACAAAAAAATGATAACACATTGATTAAAGTTAATTGTTTATTTACTGAAAATAACACAATCTAATTTATTCAAAAATATTAAACTATAATACAGCATGGGATTTTGAAATTAAAAATAAAACTGCATCTTTTCATCATGACATGAGAGTATTCAACACTAAAAATAAGTAAACCATTTTAATTTAAAGATATACCTTGAATATATTATAATGGTAAATTTACTACATATAATATATATATATATATATATATATATATCTTTTTGGAGTATCTAGTATGTTTAGTGAATTTTATGAAACAAATATCACCATTTGCAAAATTCACTTATCCATTATCCAGATCAAAGATAGGTCCACATAAGCTGCTTTAGACAAAGACAACTTATTGGTATTTTTATTTTGATTGAGAACGAATTAACAGGTACATTTATAAAGGAAACTTTTAAAATACTAAAGCCTTATAAATAATGGCTACAAAAAAAAAGCAATTTTGTTCAATTTAGTTTCGATATATTAGACAATCATCTTGTTCAAATAACTGTCCTTGAAGCACATAGAAAATAATACTTCAATATATTAAGAATTATATTTTTAAAAAAGAACTGAAGTACAAGGGAATGATTAATTAGAAACTATTTTATTGAGAGAACTAAATAAGTAATATTTGGGTCAAACAGATTTTCTAATGATGTAAACGGCGAGACATTGTCAATTTGTCATGTCTTTAAAGTTAAATTAGGTTTGGAAAAGTAAGAGTGGTTGAATTGCCAAGAAAAATGTATGAGGGTCGATGTGATCATTTTTAAAAGAATTAACAAATCAAAAGTGTAAACCTTTGATGTGCATTCAAACTTTCATGTAAAGAATATACAGAACGTGTCATGTTATGTATGAGTGACACAAAGTTGGATGGTATTAGATTATTGAGAAGGTTGCTCATTATGTGCAACTGGAAGGCCAACATTATTAAAATCCGCCTTCTGTATGCCACACTTTTTACAGAGTGAATCTTAAAACATGAAGAATGAAGCATCATAATGATTGGTTCAAAGATTAATACTTCAAGTTAAAGGAATGTTATATCAATTATGAAAACATAGGTTTGTGTTTGATTCAAAATGTGTTATATCGAAAATAGGTATAATTATATAATGGTATATTATACTAAATTTATTTTCATTTATGTTTGATTTAGAAGTAAAAAAAAATTATAAATTATTTTAATATGTATTTGATTGAATACGAGAATAGATAAGTATAAGCTCTATAATTTTATTTATAAAATATAGAAAACATAAAATAATGTTTTCATTAATTTTATGATGAATTAATTATATCACTAATGCAATAATTTTTTCATTATATTTACATAATATTACACATATTATATAATTTTTATTATTATTTATATAAAAGAATTTTAAGTTTTTTTATTTAAATATTTAACATGTTAATTACTTTTTATTAACAAATTGTATACATATTTGATTTGTAGAATTTGGTTTTTATTAGATATTAAATTTGTTAAATATTTTATTTGTTAACATTTTATACTCAACTTTAATATAATATAATATTTACTTTTTATTAGGTATAAATTTTGGCAATATTATATTCAAATTGGATTCAATTTATTTTAATAACAAAATTACTCTTCGCAAAATTTGGATATAATTATAGATGTTTGAGTATAAATTAAGAATTAAACTCTTAGGGGCAGTTTGGTATGAGGTAATCTATCTGGATTACCGGTTATTTAAATTAAAATTCTCAGGACCCACCACATTACCGCGTTTGACTGCAACATATTACCGATATTTTTTACTTCTCTGATAATCTAAATTACCACCTTACTGGTAATCAAGATAGCAGCCATTAGAGCTGTCTTTCCAAATTACCAGTTCCAGATTATCAGTAGGATGACATGCATTTTGACAAATTTATTCGTTCAACCAAATTTTTAAAATATTCATATTTTATTAAAAAATATTATTATTAACATCTTTTCGATCTCTTTAAATTATTTTATGAACTATAAACTTCATATATTTTATCCAAACTCAAATTTTTAACTTAACCCTTTTGTTTATATAAAATATTATATGATTAAAAGTTCAATATTTGTTGAAGGTATTTTAGTAATTTTCTATTTAATAATTTAAATTATAATTTATGTTACTAATACTTACCAAACACTAGAATATGATATTACGGTAATTTATAAAGTGGTAATCTATTTTATTGGTTATCTTTTCACTGCGCCAAACGCCTCCTTATTTCTTAGTTTGTACCCCAACCAATCACAATAAAAAAGAATTCCTTAAATTTCCTAAACTTTCATGACAAGTTACAGCAATCAGTGTTCAGCAACTATTTAAGATAATCTTTAACCAGCTTTTCAGATGTAAGCTTAATTAAAGAGCAAAATTAACAATCATGAAAACACAAAAAGAAAAAAAAATTATCAGCATTAGAAACACAAATAAAGAACAAATTCACTTTATACAAAAGAACAATCAATTAATATATAAAGAAGTGAAAATGTTCAATAACATGAAGATACGAAGCTATAAAACAGAGTCAAGATCTAAAATGATCTCAGTAAACATTAAGTTATCTTCAATAACTCAGAGGTTTCAGGAAGATAACGCAGTAATAATGCATCATAGATCAAGAAAGAAAAGGTTCACAATACCATGTCCATGTTGTTTGATTTTTTGCATAAAATTTACAATGGATGAGCAGCATCTCAGCAATATAACTCCCCATAGATTTCTTCATGGTGAATCATAGTGCAAGGATAACTATTTATAACGGAACTCATCATCGATGCGCCCAACGAAAAGATCAAAAGAATTAGAGCACAAATAAATCTAGAAACATTACCAAATCTTTAAAATGGACTCAAATCGCTAAAAAATACATTACGAAACCAAAAAAAAAAACAGCAGCAGAAGTTACATCGCAAGAAAAAAAAAATTAACAGATGGAGCAATACAAATAAAAGGATGGACAAAATAATGAAGCTAAAGCACGAGCAACAGAAGAGGGGACTGCGGCTTGATAGCAGATGAAGGGGTTTAATAAAAGATGGATTTAGGGTTTCGATGTGCCAACTATGACCTGGGCCGAGATATGCTTCTTTCAATTTTTTTTTCTCTTTTAGAATTAAGGCCCATTAAGCTTTTCGATGGCACCAGTATGATTCTAATATATAATTTTTGCCATCAAATTAATTTAAAAAACAAAAACATAACAGATTTACGTTAATTGGAACATATGTTAATTGACATTTCTCAAATCGTGACGATTTTTTTTGTTAAATTCCAATATCATCTTTTGTTTTAATCTGTATATATCCATCAGCGTCTAAAATTTATCACATTTAATTAAACTGATACTAAATCCAATTTTATTTTTAGTTATCATCCTAATTTTTGAAAAGCGACACTAATAATTATACATACTAATTATTGATAAAAATCTCGAACCACTATTTGACTAATATGATGTCACCATTAAGCTCGACTAATATGATGTCGCTCTCGGTTGATGTGGTTATGAGTCTAGTGTCTAACCATAAAAAATGAGATTCTCAAAAGAAATTTATTATACAACTGATTTAAGAAAAAGAAGTTGTTTACCGTTCCATCAAATTTCCCCTTTGTAGAGTCTAAGCCCACCTTTATGTTGTTCATTCAGTGTCGATTAAAGGGAATATAGCTGAATTTTTTTTGATACCCGCTCGGGCAGTGACGAAGCCAGAACTTTTATCCAGAGGGTGCACAATTGCTCGTATACTTATTTATATAATTAAATAATTATTTTAAATATTAATTATAATTATTATTTTTAATAATTTATTTGCACAATATAATATAATTTAAGATTTTTACATCAATTTTCCATAAGATATAATTTAAGTAGATAGACATGATATGATCATAAACTAATAAATAAAAGTATTATATATATTACTTTTAGTGAATTAATAAAATAAAATATAATATAAACAAATGATACTTTTTAAAATAATATAAGCTAATATTTGAGTAAAGGTAAAGGATAAATAATAAGAAAATAAAAGTATGCATGTAATAAAATAAATAAGTAGATTATTATGTTATAATTATAGATTAATAAGGAGAAATGTGTATTGTAGTATATAATAATCCTGTAATGAATGAATAAATATTAATATAATACAAATAAATTATATCAGTATATTAGATAATATCGAATAAAAGTAAAAAATAACAATATGTAACTAAATTAGAAAAAAAAGTTACATTAAAAGATGCCAAGAGGAATCGAATTTTGCACCTTTAGATACATAGATAGCACCTCTAACCATCTGGACATAGAGCTAGTCATTAACAATGTTTACTATTACAATTACTTAACCGAGTCCAGGGGGTGCCAATGCACCCCCTAGCTCCGCCATTGCGCTCGGGCCCCAGTGTCCAGGGCCAAAGTTGTTAAAAACTAATTTTAATACTTAAAAACTTACGTTTTTATATTTCTAGGGTCCCAAAATGAGTTGACTCGTTCTAAAATTGAAAGTATGGGTAAAATCGGACGTACCTGCGTTTTAATTCGTTAAATCGTGTAAAATCGTTCATTCTTACGAGTCAAGTAGTGAATTCGACGCTTTTATAACACATGTTGCCTATTGGGATTTTGGTTAGGGTGTTGCCAAAATAGGTTGGATTGTAGGTCATGGATTCAATTCCAACTAATGACAAATATTTAGTTTGCAATTCCAATTGTTATCTAATTATTTTTCTCTTTTTTCTCTTTTGTTTTTTTCCTTTCATCCTTTTCATATAAGTTTTTCCTAAGTTCTAATCATATTAAAAATTTTAAAATTAAAACTATGATATTGTAATAAATTGAAATATGATAGCAAAAAATAGTTACAATAATATAATATTATTGAAGTGATTTATAAATATTAAATTGCTAATTTTTTTTCTTTATTATTCATTCTTTGGACCATAATACTTAAATAAAAATAAATAATATTAGAACAATATATTGTAAGGATGCGATATTTGATTTTATATGGAAATTATATCGATGATGCCAACAAAATAAGAATACTTAATAGAAAAAAATATCATATAAGAATAAGGTAATTATTGTATACATTTATTTATTAGTAAACAAAATTTATGAGTTTAATATATAAATTTACAAGACTTCAATTGAATCACCATGTACCTTAGAAAATTTAGAATGTATTATAGTTGTTGAATATTTTATGAACTTGTGATTAATGACATTTGATATATTGATTTACCATTTAATTTTAGTCTTTTTAGGTATTTATTATCATATATTATTAAATTAATATTATATCTAAACTCAGTATTTACATACCGATTTTAGGATATGTATCTACCCGAAAATGAGTTTAGGTAAAAATTCGAACTTGACAAGCTTGTCGAGAGCTACTAGTACCTAACTAATCCGGAGTCGAGGAGAAAGAACAAAAATAATATCACTCTAGCTAAATTGGTGACTTCGAGACTCGAACTTGGGGCTACTAGCTTTCGGTCCTTCAACCCGGGACATATCCCTGCTAACTAGGTGTGCCAACCGAACTTGATTAATATAGCTGAATTTTGAATGCCTCACTGAATTTTGCTAAAAAAATTGTCTCAACGACAAATAATCTTTTATGTAGTCTACTTTTATTAAAAATAAGATCCTCAATATTATTTTTCAGACATCCTGCAAGAACCTATAAGGTTTCAAAAAACGATAGAAGACGTTTGTGTGTGCGAGGCAAACATACAAATCACGAACGCACAAAGCAAAAAAATATGTAAATGAAAGCAAAATTAGCAAAAGTATTTTCTAGGAAAAGCCATCAAAATTAAAACCTCCAAATACAAAATGTTTTGTTACGGAAGGAAAAATCTTCCAAAAATATGTCCAACTAGAAGTTGCAATTAGCTTAAGGAGTTGGATCACAGCAAACGACGACGACGACTAGTCACAAGAACTACTCAGCAGCTTCTTCTTCTTCCTCGTCCTCGTAGTCTTCCTCCACATCGGCCGTGGCGTCCTGGTATTGCTGGTATTCCGCAACCAGATCGTTCATGTTGCTCTCGGCCTCCGTGAACTCCATCTCGTCCATGCCTTCACCTGTGTACCAGTGCAAGAAGGCCTTCCTCCTGAACATGGCCGTGAACTGCTCGCTCACCCGCCTAAACATCTCCTGGATGGACGTCGAGTTACCGATGAAGGTGGAGGCCATCTTCAGGCCGGTGGGCGGGATGTCGCAGACCGTGGACTTCACGTTGTTGGGAATCCACTCCACGAAGTAGGATGAGTTCTTGTTCTGCACGTTGAGCATCTGCTCGTCCACCTCCTTGGTGCTCATCTTGCCGCGGAACATGGCCGACGCCGTCAGGTAGCGCCCATGGCGGGGGTCGGCGGCGCACATCATGTTCTTGGCGTCCCACATTTGCTGGGTCAGCTCGGGGACGGTGAGGGCGCGGTACTGCTGCGAGCCGCGGGAAGTGAGGGGAGCGAAGCCCACCATGAAGAAGTGGAGACGGGGGAAGGGGATGAGGTTGACGGCGAGCTTCCTGAGGTCGGAGTTGAGCTGTCCCGGAAACCTCAGGCAGCAGGTGACTCCGGACATGGTTGCAGAGATCAGATGGTTAAGGTCGCCGACTGCAGCCAAAATGGGGGAACAAGCAAAATTAGCACCAAAGAAGAGATATTGATCAAAGCCATGGACGATTTGAAGGAAGCACTAACAGCTTGGAGTGCTGAGCTTGAGGGTTCTGAAGCAGATATCATAGAGGGCTTCATTGTCGAGGACCATGCACTCGTCGGCGTTCTCCACCAGCTGGTGCACCGATAAGGTGGCATTGTAAGGCTCCACGACGGTGTCGGAAACCTTGGGGGAAGGGAACACGGAGAAGGTGAGCAGCATCCTGTCAGGGTACTCTTCCCTGATCTTAGAGATGAGGAGAGTCCCCATTCCAGACCCAGTTCCTCCACCCAAAGAGTGGCAAACCTGAAACCCTGCATATACCATAGAAGTTTAACAAACTGACGCATATTAGAGGAAAGAGGAGAACTCATGTTATGGTGAAAGCATTAAGATGTCAGGGAAAAAAATGGAATATGTACAGAATTCTCAGAACTTTGAGGCTTTCATTGCTCGACCGAGGTAAGATGAACTCGATGGTAAACCATTGAACACTATGCGCCCGTGGAGGCAAAAATGGACGAGACTTTGAAGAGCAAACACTCATAACAAAAACGTAAAGTAAAACTACAAATTTGCAAACACGCCTATGTTTTAACAGATCATAGCAACCACAGGGAAGTGAGTGGTTTGATACTTGGGTCAACAAGCAGTATGTAGAAATAGTGAATGAAAATTGTCCACTGAAGTGGACAAGAACACAAACAAATGTCGAACAACTTGCAAGCAGAAAGCACGCATTAGTATATGACCAGAATAATCAGATCGGAACAGGTAAGGTCTCAGGAGCAAAAGATCAAACATATTGCAGGCAGACGATATGACTTACGACCGGAAAAATCAGATCAGATCTTATGAGCAAAAGAATGAATACCTTGCAGGCAGTCACAGTTCTCCGCTTCCTTGCGGACCACATCGAGCACGGAGTCGATCAGCTCGGCTCCCTCGGTGTAGTGTCCCTTGGCCCAGTTGTTGCCGGCGCCGGACTGGCCGAAGACGAAGTTGTCCGGGCGGAAGATCTGGCCGAAGGGGCCCGACCGGATGCTGTCCATGGTGCCGGGCTCGAGGTCCATGAGAACCGCCCGGGGGACGTAGCGGCCGCAGCTGGCCTCATTGTAGTAGACGTTGATGCGCTCGAGCTGGATGTCGGAGTCGCCGCTGTAGGCACCGGTGGGATCAATGCCGTGCTCGGCGCAGACCACCTCCCAGAACTTGGCGCCGATCTGGTTGCCGCATTGGCCGCCCTGGACGTGGAGGATCTCCCTCATTTCTGCTCTGCTCTGTTCGGCCTCGCCGCTCTGCTCCGACGAAGAAGAGTAGTGGATGACAGCAAATATGAGCTGTTTCTAAATGTAATATTGCAAGGTAAAATATATATATATAAGAAACGCATAACTCCAACGGCTATTTTTGAGTGTAACATGTGCTTGTGTTTGCTACAAGAGAGAGAAAGAGAGAGTTCAAATTTGAATTCATCATCCCGCTTTTTTATTACGCGTAATTTTTTGGAGTCAGATATTTCGAATTTTGAAAACACAATTAATTTACTAAACTGGGAATGGAGAGAGTAATTTACATTTAATACAAAATATAATATTAATATTGGTTGGTCTTATTATATTTGAATTTTTAAATGTGGACGATGATTCAAATCAAAATTAATGAACTCTTAGGCTGTATTTGGAAAACTTTTAAATTGTGAAAAAAATATAGTTACTTTCGCTGAGAGTGCTTTCACCTACAGGACCTTCATCCAATTTTTTGAAAAGTAACAAAATTAACTATGTTTCATAGATTCTGTAATAAAAAACAGTTAAAAAAAATCTCACCAAAAAAATTCATGTATATAAAAGCTAGTTAAGCTTTTATAAAAGCTATCTCACAAAGCTCTTTCAAACGTACTCTTAGGCTGCGTTTGATCAAGCTTTCTATCAAAGTTTGTTTTAAACAAATACTGCTTCGGAGAGCTTTCAGCTGCAGGAGAATTTTGGGGTGCGTTTGGAAGAGCTTTTCTATAAAGCATGACTTGTTTTTTAACCCGGGAGTGTTTGGTGCAAATTTTTTTAACTGCTTTCACCTAATGTTGCAGTCAAAAAAAGCTATTTTTATTGCTTTTCTTAAAAGCAACCTCATCTTCCTTTGGCTCACAACACTATGTCTCAAAGCAATCTTGCTTTTTTAAAAAGAAATAAAGGTTGTGTTTGATGCAGCTGTAGGATTGGAGCTTTTTTGATAGCACAACTTGCTTTGTGCTATTCTTGTGTTTGGTGAATTTTTTTATGAGTGCTTTCTTTGAAAAATAGTTGTAGGTAACAGCTAGTTTTGTGTTTTTTTTTCACAGATGGGAAGCTCTCCTTTTCCCAAAGCACCGTACAATCGCCTTTATTTACAGCAAGTTGTGTTAAACAACTTTCCCAAACGCACTCAGTCTCCCAAATGCAGCCTTGGTGATATGCAGAAAAGCACACAATTGACTTTCAAATATAGCAAATTTTGATAGAAAGCTAGCAAAATTGTTTTTACCAAACACAAAAAAAAGAGAAAACAAGTTATGCTTTATCTAAAGTAGGTGTTGCACATCAACACCAAACGCAACCCTATTTGTGATGACTTTTGTCCATAGCACATTTTTTTTTGGTAGCAAATTTTCATACCGCTTTGGCCCGTAGATTAGAAAATTTTAATTTCTTTTCGGTTACAAAATTTTGAAAATTAATAAATTATGAACTAAAGCATGTCTGCTGTGACCTGTTATGTTGTGCACCACGAGTGCTTGCTTGCTTTTAGGAAAGTACTAAAAAATAGCTATCACAGAAATTTTGAAAGAAGGCTAAAAAAAGCATGTCATCTTTTTTTAAAAGGTCCATTAAAAAACTCTTTCAAACGCTGCTTAAGACTGTTGCAAACTTGTGTCCCAAAATTAAGTATAAAATAAAGTTGATTATGTGATGCTATTCGGGAAATGAAAGTCTACTTATTGTGCAAAAAAATGACAAAAATGGTTGTCAACAACAAATATTCTTGAAAGAAAGTGAATACATTTTTTTTTACTAAAACATGTACAACACAAAGCAAGTTTTGTTTTTTCATCACGCGCCGCAGCTCAACTTCTTTAAAAAGTTTGATCTCCTATATATATAAATATATATATATATATACACTAATAATTATAGTTAATAAATAAAATAAATATTAATAAAATAGTATTATTCTAGTGGATAGATGATCTTATCTAATATTTTAAATTATACAATTCAAATTTCAATATTTTTTTACTAAAATTTTATATATATTGACTCATTCTAAATTTTAATAATTTACGTCTATATATTTTGACCTACTATGAGTTCGTTCTTAGTCGCATCCATGCTCATTGTTTTCGTGCTTAATATCACTTGATCAAAATTAAATTGCCTTTCAAATTAAGATTCGATCTTTCAAAATAAATAGTATTTTAAATTTATCGAAAATTTCAGTATGTCCTTAGAATATATACATCATTCGTGATAAGAATCACGCAAAAATCAATATTTGATATTAAGAAAGAGTCAGACTAAAAAATCTTCGAATGCTTATAATATAGGTTGACAAGTTTTCAAATTACGATCAAACGAGGGCACAAGGATTTCACGTGCCTATTTGACACATCTTAAAAATAAATATATTAATCGAGTCAATACATTATTTAAGATGTTTAGTAACGATTGAAACTCAACATTTTGAGACACTTGTAATACTAATATCTAGAGTTATTAGCTTGTTAAAAATTATTTTTAAATATATCATCAAAATATCTTATTATTATTTGCTATTTATATGAATACACTTATTCTTTTATAACATGTGACCGCTTTATTATATTTTATTATTTTATTAATTTATAAGTTATTTAGTTAACTATTTATTTAATTTATTAATATTAAAATAGTCAAAAGAAAATTTATTTAATTTAGAATGCTTATACTATTTAAATAATTATTTATATTTTTTTAGTTATTTTATATATCAATCGATTCAAATATTGTATTTGTCAAATATTTTATTAAATTTAATAATTAATTCGCTATTAGTTAATCATTAATTATTAATATCTATTAATTATTATCTGCTATTAACTATTTAAATCGATAATGTATACCAAACATGGGTTTATTCTTTCTATTTTTTTTCTTTTTTTCATGGAACAAGCAAATTTTAAGCATATTTCCATATATTGCAAGTTTTCTTCGTCAACTATAAAATAAATATTAAAATAAGGTTGTAAATATAAAGAGTCCAGTAAGAGCAACAACTTCAAAATGTTGAAAATCAGAAATCAAATCTTGAATCATCATTAAAACCTCATAAAATCTTGTACACCTTATACGACGTGTATTGTGTTTTGATTAACTTTTTAAGGTAATTCTTATAAATATTTGATCGGACAACGTCACTGGCTCCTCACCAAAGAGGTGGCGTCAAATTCAGACAGTATATATGGATATTTCTTATGCAAACTTCGATAGAAAGAATAATAAAGTTTTATGATTTTTTATTTCTCATATTATGTATTTATACAAGAGTATACAGAATCGAAAATAAAATCTCACAACTAAATCAAATCTAAACTAGATCTGCAGAAAATAAAATCTCAATAAAATTAAACTAGATATATACAAAATATCATTTTGTTATATCTTTGATACTGAAATCTGAACTAAATAGATTTTGAAATCTAATACTCCCCTTCAAGTTGGAGCGTTCGGATTACGAATGTCTAACTTGCCACACAAAAGCTGAAATCAATCTCTACCAAATACTTTTGTGAATAGATTAGCTAACTGAAATCTAGTAGGCATATAAGAAGTAGCAATCTCCTTTGAGCGAATGTGATGACGAATGAAATGACAATCAATCTCAATGTGTTTTGTCCTTTCATGAAACACAGGATTAGCAGCAATATGTAAAGCTGATTGATTATCACATAAAAGACGCATAGGTTGTGAATGAGAGATTTGAAGTGAAGATAATAAAGCCTTAATCCATAATAGTTCACAAGCAGTAGCAGCCATAGCACGATACTCAGCTTCAGCAGAAGAACGTGATACAGTTTGTTGTTTCTTCGACTTCCAAGAAATTGGACTACCACCAAGAGTAATAAAATAACCACTTGTAGACCTTCGAGTTAAGGGACAACTAGCCCAATCAGAATCACTAAAACCAACTAAGTCAAGTGATGTAGGGCGCAAAAAAATACCAGCACCTGGAGAGGATTTAAGATATCGAAGAACACGAACTGCTGCATCCCAATGTCGAAGCCTTGGCTCATGCATAAATTGCGATAGAATATGAACCGAATAACATAGTTCTGGTCTTGTGATTGTCAAGTAAATTAGACGTCCAACAAGACGCCTATAACGACTTGGATCTTTTAGCATATCCCCGGCATTGAGTGCCAACTTATGTCGTTGCTCCATCGGAAAGTAGACAGGTTTTGAGCCAGACATCTTGCATTCAGAAAGAATATCCAAAATATATTTGCGTTGGCAAAGAAAAATGCCGGAATCCATGCGAATGACTTCAATACCCAAAAAATAGCGTACAGGTCCCAAATCCTTTAGATGAAAGCATGAGTTTAAATATCGTTTAAACATATTGCAATAAGCGGTATTATTTCCGACCAACAATAAGTCATCCACATATATATCAAAAGCGCAAGATATATAGAACCACGCGAAAAAGTAAAAAGAGAATAATCTGCAGCAGATTGTTTGAAACCATATGAAAGTAGAACATCTGCAAGTTTAGAAAACCAATTTCGCGAGGCCTGACGTAGACCATATAAAGATTTATGAAGTCGATACACCAAATTAGGTGTTGCACAAGAAAAACCTGGTGGCAGCCTCATGTAAACCTCCTCTTCATGATCTCCATGCAAAAATGCATTATGAACATCCATTTGATGAATGTCACAATTTCGAGCAACAACAACAATTAAAAGACATCGAACAGTGACCAACTTGACGATAGGGGCAAAAGTTTTATGATAGTCAAGGCCTTCAATTTGAGTGAAACCTTTAGCGACAAGACGTGCATTGTAACGTTCGATGCTACCATCAGCATGACGTTTGATCTTGAATACCCATTTATATCCAATGGGTCACTTTCCTGGAGGTAAATGTTGTAAACTCCAAGTTTTATTAGCCTTCAAAGCATTTAGTTCATCTGTCATATCAGCCTGCCATTTAGAATCCTGCAATGTCTTATGATAATCTCGTGGTTCATGAGTAGAATTTAAGGAAGCAAGAAAGGCTTTACAAGTATTAGAAAGTTTATCATATGATATATAACGATGAATTGAATATCGTGTACCTGAGGCCGATGATTGTACAAGTGCATTGCTTAAGGGCATATTTGTAACATCCCTTGCCAAGACGTGATATTGTCCGCTCTAGGCCTTAGCCCGCACGGCTTTACCAAACGCGTCTCACCTTGTTAAGGCCATGTCCCCATATATACCCAGCATCTCTCCCGTGACTTTTTGTGCATGTGGGACTAATCCAAGGCATGTCTCTTGCATAAAAAAGATCAACTACAAAATCAAATGTGCCAATAGCTGGAATCGATCCCTGGCGAGTGAAGTAAGTAATAGCTTCTCCTACCACTATGGCACACATAATCACTTAAGTGAGCAGGAGGGCATCGATTACGTTATGATATATGAGAAATAAGTTGTTTTGTTTGTGGAGGTAGGATAGAAGATTCATCAAGTGGAGTAGCCGAAGGTTCTATAGAACCGGAAACATCATGAGATGGTGAAGGAGACTACACATCACAATGTGATAATTCTGAAGCATGAGAATTATCTAGTTGAGGACTAGAAACCACATGAGTAATTGACAATTCATTTTGAAGAGTATTAGGATCCAGAGTCATTGGCGGGGCAGCCGGATCAATATAAATCTTGTTGGATTCTGTGGTAGTGGGTAATATGTCAAGTGCAAAAGGAAAAACATTTTCATTGAAACGCACATCTCGAGAGACAAAGAAAACTTTATTTTCAAGATCATATACTCTCCACCCTTTCTTCCCAAAAGGATAACCAACAAAAATGCATCTCTGGGAGCGAACTCCAAATTTGCGATCAATGTTTGGTGATGTGGTACGAGCATAACAAAGGGAACCAAAAACACGAATATGATCATATGAAGGAGGACGCCCGAATAAAAGTTCATATGGAGTTTTATTTGAAAGAATTTTAGAAGGAGTGTAATTAATTAGATAAGCTGCTGTGAGAATACATTCACCCCAAAAATAAATTGGAAGAGAAGCTTGAAAACGCAATGCTCGAGCAACATTGAGAATATGTCGATGCTTGCGCTCAACTCTACCATTTTGTTGAGGTGTGTGAACACAAGAAGTTTGATGCATAATACCATGTTCAAGAAAGAAATTTTGAATGTCATTTGATAAAAACTCGAGACCGTTGTCACTACGAATGACTTTTATGGATTTTTCAAACTGATTATGTATCATGTGATAAAAAGCAACTATTTTACGATACACATCTGACTTGGTGCATAAAAGATAGACCCACGTACATCGGCTAAAATCATCAACTATGGTTAAAAAATAACGAGCACCACAAGAAGAACTAGTTGTGTATGGCCCCCAAATATCACAATGGATCAAATCAAAAGGAGAAATAGAATTGCTCGTACTAATAGAAAATTTTGTTCGAGTTTGTTTGGCTCGACAACATACATCACATAATTTGAAGCAAGAATCAGAAAAAGAAGGAAGATTATTGACAATAACAAAGGAGCGACCAGGATGTCCCAAACGTTTGTGCCACAAGTCTGAATCATGAGAAACAGAAACTTTATTTGCAATAAGTGATATAGAAATTTTGCATAAGTAATACACCCCTCCACGCAATTCACCTAATCCAATCAAAGTCCTCGTTACACGATCTTGTATGAAACATATGTTAGAAGAGAAAGTGACAAAACAATTAAGATCTGAGGATAATTTGGATATGGAGATAAGATTACAATGAAATTTTGGAATATAAAAAACATTGTGGAGTTTTAAAGAGTTTCCAATAATGGCATCGCCAGATTTAGTGGCGGCAATAGATTTCCCATCGGGAATTGTAACCATTAATTCTTCACATAATGGTTTATCATTAACAAGAAGATCAGCACTACCGGTCATGTGAACAGATGCACCGGTATCAAGAATCCAAAAAACGTTAGGAGATAGGGAAACAAGATTATCACAAGAAAGATGAACAGTCTCTTTTTCATCAGGACTAATCATGGTTAGAAGGCGTTTAAGTTGCACTTCAGAAAGATTAGAGAGAACCCCTGATGATTGTTTGACTGTCGATGAACTTTGTGCAGCATTGGCAACAAAATCATTAATTGTTTTTGTTGATGCAAGCTGCAACAATGGATGAGCTTCCTTGAAAGCCAATTTGCTTTCATGTTTAAGAAGACAATTTTCAAGCTTTAAGAGGTGATATTCAAATTGTGAGAATCTTTCTTTAAAATCATCCCACAATATTTTAACCTCTTTTGCATATGCCATAGTGGCAAGCAAATCTTTTTTCAGGAAATTAAAAATCCATCAATTCGAGATGAAATTATATATCTCTAATAGATCAACATCACGGTAACCCTTTTCAAGATAAGTGACAATGTCATCTATAAAAATTATTTTGTTCTTGACTTTCAATGCATCATGCATTGATCTTAACCAAGCAAAATAACTTGTTTCATTTAATTGGAACGAAATTAAGAGATTTCTTGGATTGTCAAAGGAACTAAAAAAATAATAGCATCGCTTGATCATACAATTGATCAATGTAGAAAAAAAAAAGATCTTGACATTTGCATAAAACTTAGGGAGATCCAAAAGGAAAAAAAAACCAATATAGATTGGATCTTGCTATAATACCATATGAAAACTTCGATAGGAAGAATAATAAAGTTTCATGATTTTTCATTTCTCATACTCTGTATTTATACAAGGGTATACAGAATCGAAAATAAAATCTCACAACTAAATCAAATCTAAACTAGATCTGCAGAAAATAAAATCTCACAATAAAACTAAACTAGATATATACAAAATCTCATTTTGTTATATCTTTGATACTGAAATCTGAACTAAATAGATTTTAAAATCTAATATTTCTAATGCATTCAATTTGGACTGCCAGAGCACTCGGGGACGTGGAGTGTGTTTGGAGCCATGTTGTAAAACTTGGTCCGATCCGATCGGTCGGACCGATCAGACTAATGTCTGAAGTTTAAAATGAACCATGACTCACTCTAAACTCGGGAAGTCAGTTAGACCGCTTTGACCCGATCAAATCAGGTCAAAACTCGGGTTGAACTACGACCAACTCGACAAAAAAAATATATTTTTTTAAATAATAATAATAATAAGTTTAATTTTTTAGAGCTAAATAATCTATTTTGTCATATAATAAGTAAGATTTAAAATAATTACGTTAATTAAAAACTTAATAAATTAATTGAGCATATTAGTATTTAATAATTATCTTATTATTTATTTTTTATCATTAAGCACTATTGCAAATTTTGGACTAGAATAAAAAAATATCATGTTATTATATTAATAATATATGCTTATATATTTTGATTTTATACGTAATTTTTTATTTTATATTAATTTATTATTATCCGGATCAAATTATCCGGTCTGATCGGTCCGACTGATCTGACCTGACCCGTCGAGCTATTTGTGTCGATGTCCGAGTCGAATTTTAAAATATTGGTTTGGAGGCTATATTATTAGTTTCTTTTTAGAGTCATGTGGTCCTAGTAGAAAATATTGTACAGGACACTGCATTTCTGTCATAGCGTGGGAGGTTAGATAGAGTTTGTCATTTGGGGTGCTGTGTTAAATTTCTGTTCTATGCTTACATTTTTCTTGTTTCGAGATTTTATAAGCAAAAAACTTTTTTTTCTGAAACCAAACAGTCTTCTTTCCCTTGCTTTGTGTTTTGTTGTATTCAAGGGAATGTTCACGAGTGGCGAATCTGAAGCAAAATTTGAAGTTTATATCTCTCTTACTCAACAAAAAATCTTGCTAGATTTGGACACTGAAATGAAGCTAAAAGCTGAAGCGTTCCTGTAATTTTTTGCCTGTGTATGTGTAACTCCTAAAAAATTTCTACAAAGAATGAAAAGAAAAGAATTATAACTTCTATACAAATTGGAGAGCGTCGCCGTCCGATCAGGTAGAAAAGAGAACTCCGCCATGACCAGCTGCTTTCGAGTTCAGTGTTCACCGCATAGAGCTACTGCAACAATGTGGTCGCCCTGCTGCATTCACATCATCTCCATTTCTGTTCTCCGAGTTGCTGCTTCTTCCTGCACAAACAGCCGGGCAGAGGATTCGCATAGAAGTACTCCTCCAGCTTCGGATCTTCTCCAGCTGCTCTCTCGTACGGGCCTCCGAGCCTGTTCGCATGGTGCTGTTTAACCTCGGATTCGAACTCCTCCAGTGTTATGGCATCCCCGGACAACTGATCCATCAGCTTCACAAATATCTGCCTGAAGCATGTCAGAGAAATGCAATCTTAGTCCTTTGGTTTCATAGATTACAGAACGTTCTGCATGCATTGCTGCTGCGACGTACCTGTCGGGGCTTATGGTCTTCTTGAACCCATGGAACCTTCTGTGTCCTCGGACTGCTTTGGCCATGTTCCCGCCGTACGTGTACACGAAGACGTCGCTGTCGAGCGCCACGATGTAGTCCAGAGCAGCGAGTCTGTTCTGATACATCTTGACCGGCGCCAGCTCCTCGGCCGTCGTCAGGCTGTGGTGCGTGTGTATGTTCGGGTACTGCTCCCGCAGCGACGCCATGCCGCCGGCGCCGTAGATGTCTCCCGCCACAATGTAGATGTTTGTGGTGGAAGGGTAGCCCATGGCCTTCAGGAAGACTGCGGCTTCCCTCGGAGTCATCGGGCAGCCTCCTCGGAGCCGCTTCTCGGCACCGTCGATGACCTTTTCCTTCCAGTTGCTCGTTCTGTACCGCAGGTCTTGGAGTTCTTCTGATTCCTCTGATGTCAGACTGTGGTTGCACCCAGTGAACGCAAGCATGTCCTTCTCATATCTGCAATGTAGAAGTCACACCAGTAAGCTATGGGCAGAAAGGAGAACGTATCATATTCTGAAACTACTGATAAGTTTTCAGTATTACCTCAGATGCAGTGCCAGATAGTAATCACTTCCATTTCTGAGCCTATTGATTATTGTCTTCCCCAATTCTTCGATGTCTTGCACGTAGCGCAGCGCCTCGTAATTAGCTCGGCAGCGGAGCCGCTGATAGGAAGGAGGAAGGCCATTGTTGATTAGCCTTGTGTCTGATTTTGTAAACCGTATCACCTTGTGCTTATGCAGAACACTTCTCAGGCCCTTGTAATAGGAAGCCTATACAAATTGGATGCGGATCAGATAACACAAATGCCACATGAAGGTTAAATATGTGCAATGAATATATGTGGGAATTACCTTGGACCAGGAAATTGGGGCTTTTGCTAAGGGCTTAATTGATGCATATTCTGATGGGATCGATTCGACTACCGCAATGTCTTCTTTAAGAACATCCATGAAGTGCTTAACATCAAATATATCTTTGAACTCACTGCAGAATTCAGTTCAAGACACAAAAGAAAACAGACAAGTCTTGATCAGTACATAATTTATCGTAACCATCGAAATCTGAATTAACATCAGAATATATCTTCACACCTCGAATCTGTCCAGAAAGATTCATGATCGAGAGAAGGAAGCACGAGTGTAGCATTCATCAGCTTCACGATAACAACCATATCACTTATCTGTTTGCAAGTGTTACAGATTAAAATTAAGTTTAATTGGAAATTTAAACTCTGAGCAGGCGAAGAGATTTACTTAGATTAATGAACTAGAAATACGTACTCCCATTCGCATCTGATTAAGTCCACCATTAGCATCAACAATTAGGTACCCAGCTGTGGCATTTTTTGCTTCTGAAAAGTTGACAAGATGGTTATTGAGGTCAGGAGATGCTCTAAATATATTAACTCAGAAAAGAAGCATCCAACACAACCAAAATTAAGCAACGCTTGAAGTAAGGACATAAGAAGTGAACTTACTGGGATAGCTTTTGGATTGTTGGATACACTGCCCGTAGCCATTGCTTTCTGGTCGCATCCAAATTTCAGGAATCTGTGAAAAGATGAACAAATAGTATGAGGTGCTGATACTACCAAAATGCTACTCCAAAAATATATCATTTCTGAAAGTTATGCAACACATCATTCAAGTGTTAGAAAATAGTGAAATGCTACCATTAAGATCCAAATTACTATCTTCATGAATGAAAGACTCTGAACTTATTTGCTCTTTGCAGAAAATAAACAAAAGCAGTCAAGCAATGTTGTAAGAATCAAACAAAAATTGATATAATCCTATTAAATATGTGTAATAAGATTGTGTGATACCACAACTCTAACATCATCCTCTCCTAACTGTAGTAACCAGCTCAGATTTCATTTGTTCATTCTTCTTATCTACAAATAGCTCTAACTTCTAACTCAGAAACAGATGAAAACAATAAGATCTAAATGAAACATTAATTACTGTAAGAAAAACTTAGACTAATAAAAACGTCTGAAAGAAATTTGATCCTGTAACGAGTCAGATCGCAAGAACAAACAAGAAACAGGAGCATCAGTCACATGCACATTGCACATATATTTACCTCTGTCTGTGGCCGTCTTGGGCTCGTAAAGTTCTCGGCGGTCACTCTCATGACGGCGGCGTCCCCCCCTCCGAGGACAAGGAACGGGTACTGAACTCTTTGCCTCTCCGGGAAGAGTCCTGCGCCTATCGGCCGGGAGGGGCTCAGGAACAGTGTGGCGGCGGCCATGACGAGCAGGAGCAGCAGCATCAGGCCCCTGAACCACGTGTGCCTTCTCCCCCATCTCCCCCCGAGGTCAACTACTTTACCGCGATGCGTCAAGAGCCCCATGACGAGCAGCCAGAAGCCGCGCAGCGGCGCCGTTCTCAGCAAATAGCGACGACCTTCCGCGTCCAGCACCAGAAGAGAGCTCTCGAGGTCTCCGGCTTCCGGCAGGCGCCGCCTCGTTGGCCGCAAGGAGACGGGGCTGCTGCAACTCGAGGACGAGGCAGTCGCCGGAGCGGAACCGGCGATCACCGACATGGCCGGAGCAGCTCAAATCCAGCGGCCGGCCGGCTGTTTAGTCGAACTGACCCCTACACTGACGAGAGCAGCGACGGAGCGGCGTCGTCGGCGCTTCTTCTGCTCTTTTTTTTGCCTGTTCCGCGTGGTCGATGGAAGTTTTAGAGCGCGACTAAATTTTGTTAGGCCGACACGACATGAAATGGGATCTATGTCTACATATAGGGACGACATCTATTAGCCACGTGTGTCGAAGTTGGAGATCTCGAATCCTACGCGTGCTCTTGTGTTCGGTCTCCTCATTGGTGGATCCGCTATTAAGTGTTCTTTTTTAGTTTTTTTTTGTCACTGAACAAATATAAAATGGTTTTTTTTGGATATTTCTTTGGACGTAAAAAGTTTTTTTAATCGGTAAAGTGCAAAGGGTTCAAATTAATTAATATATTAATTGGGTGCATAAACTTTTTCGGAAATAATGGATTTCACAATTCTTTGTGATTATGGTGTTTCTTTTTATGTGTGTACGGCTTCTAATAGGAGGATATAAATGGTTTCTCAATAAGTAAATAATGAGCAAATATTTGTATTGACCTTTTTTTGAATTTTTTTGCTAATGCTTGAATTTTATCTCTTTTTTTTTCAAATTGATATACAAGAGGCCTCAAAGAGTCATTAGACAGAATAAATTTTGACTGATCATTCAATTTCTGTAATCTCAAATTCAATTCTATAAATGATACATATAATTTTTTTATGAGACATATTAATGTGCATACATAAATTTTATATGCACAATACATGTACATATCGTGGACTTTTGAATTAGTATTACTTTTAATCTGATAATTCGAGACACAAATAATTTATATTATTAGATTAAAATGATACTGATCCAAATATTTAGAACGTGTATATGTACGAGACATGCACAATTTATGTATAAACGCTAATATTTCTTTTTTTATTTATAAATAATTATATATATATATATACATATATTTAAGAATAGTTATGTAGACTCATAATTTTAATATAAGCATTTTCTACTATGTCAAAGAAGGTCAATCTTCAAAATTATATAATTTGCCAATATTATTAAAACAAAAATAAATAGAAAAATGAACAGCACAAGGAACAGGGGAGTAGTCAAGTCAACAACAAGAGAGAAAAAGAGGCGTAAATTTGTTCCACGCGTGAAGTGGGAAAGTCACTAGAAAGGCCAACCCCACCACCACCACCACTTCACATCATGCGCCGTCGACAACTTCCACTTGGTCTACTACTCGCTTATTTAGCAAATATATTCATATTGGATTAATTCCTAATTTTATACATTTTTAGATTACTCTACAAAATTTAGTATTATTCATTTATTTCCTCTTACCTTAATCATTTATTTTTGTATTAAAATTTATTTATTTCAATTATAGATTTATCTTATACCATTCTTTAATTTCATATTTTTTTAAAAAAAAATATAAATATTAAATATAGAAATGTCTTAGAAAAAAAGAGAAAAGTTGAGAATAAATAATTCATTTGGTAATAATAAGTTTAGCGGCGAAATATAAATAAGTATAGTTTACACTAAAATAGAAATTTAAATTTGTTCAAAAATGCTAATTCTCCATATCTTTTTATAGTAGTCGATTAATCTATTGGAGGTGATGAATTTAAAAATTTATAATTTCGTCAACAACGATCATTTAAGTTCGTTTGAAAGCATTCATTGGTTATACGCAAGAATGCTATTATTACCTGGCAGCTACTACGGCACTTTGAATGCGTCCATATTTGAAGGAGCTGTACATCATATCGTATTTTTCATTCTTTCATGTCCACACGTAAACTAATTTGTTTATTTACTCTACAAACAAAATGTCGTGATATCTCTCTTTCTCTCTCATATTTGTTTCTATCAAAGTGGTAAAAGAAAAAAAAACTAAGAATAGTTAACACAAATGGTTAAGCGAGTTTGTGCCTCAAGTTGAAGGGTGAAAAAGCTAGTAGCTCCGAGTTCGAGTTCCGAAGTCGTCACTTCGATCAGAATTATATGTCTTTACTCATTCACATCCGAACACCGGATTATTGATGCTAGTAGCTCCTGATTATTGGTGGATCTCGACCGAAAAAAAAAAGTGGTAAAAGAAAACATCCAAGTATCAATTACCATAAAAAAGATCCTATAATGATGTATTATATAATGATACTTATAGACAGGGACAGAGACAAAATGATAATTCAGAAGTGCAAAATTATTCATAAATTTATATAGTTATTAATTACAGTTAAATATAAAATAAAAAAATATTTTTTGAAAGATAAAAGATAAATAAGATAAATAATGACAAAAATAAGGTAAGCGTAAAAAATAGAAAAGTAAAGAAAATAAGATATTCAATGAGGATCTTTTAATTTTTGTATTAAAATATTTTTTATTAAGCTAATAATTAGTAAACATTATAAGACCTCCGAGCCGATAAAACAAAATTATATAATTAAAGTTCGAAAGTATTATTGTCCGAAAGAATTCTCTCTAGTCGAATTATGAAGGTCTTGTTCGGCTGCCCACCAAAATGTTGGCCACTAGCATCAAAGGCGAAACGTCCCACTGCCAAATAGGATTTAAATTCAGAAATATTATAATTAGCATGGATGTGATACTGTATTATTAGTGGAAAAATAATTAACTTATTAATATCATAGCTACGTATCATTAATTATCATTTGGATCACGATTACGAATATAAGGAGAAATCTCTGTTTTTTTCTTCTTAGTAGTTAACTAAATATTGTGTCCTCTTTCATATATGATACGAAGGAACTACAAAGTTAAATAGGAACTATAAATGCATCTAAATTATTATCATAGCATTCTTAAAATTAATATCTTAAATCTTAGTTCAATTAGAAACTTTTACGGGATCTTTGTGCATAGTTTAAATAATTGGAGCGACGAAATTGTCCATCTCATATGGAGGTATATTTTTTATTTTGTATTGTGCGTCCTTATATAAATTTCCTAGAGTTTGTATTATTTTATATCTTGTACTCATCTATTATTTCTTTTATCAAAGAAAATATTCAGTTGTCGCTCGATGACGTAGCTCAATTAAGAATGAATCTCATAAATTTTGGTATCTTCTTCTGTGTGCGAATTTATCTCTCTCATCTCATATCCGCAATAATATATATATATTCATAGGAGAAAAAAAATATCTATTTATACGTTGATTCTTCAGTCTTCGCACTAAACGTAAAAGAAATATAAGGTCATCTCACAATTACGTCCTATTTCTTGTCGTATTAATTTCTTTTATCTTTTTTTTTATACCACGAAAAACGAATCTTTGAACTTATGTTCGAAACAATTAGTACATTGATTGATGTGAACAAATTAAGATTTAGTCACAGACGGAATATATGTAAGGAATCGCCATTAAGAAATATAGAAAAAAAGAAATAAATCGCATAAGCAATTTTAGAAAAACAACAAGAATTAAATCACTAATATGTTATTTTAATATTTTGGTAAATAATCAATGTTTGACACTGCAGTTGATCTCCTCTTGTCTATCTTATATGGTTCATCTCCATCAATCTTGCCAATAAATTATCTAATAAATATTCGATCACGTAGTTATTGAATAATAACGAAAATAATTATTTTGCCTAACAAAGTCGTTGCTAATTTAAACTAATCTATTTTTTTATCCAAAAAAAACGTCAAATTCAATAAATTAATGCAAATCTATTTTTTAAAAATCGTTAAATATGATTCACTTGAATAATCGGATATTCTACTTTTCAAATTTTATGAAGATTTAATGTACCAAAAGCATATTTTAGTAGGGGTATTCACAGGTCGGATTTGATCGGATCCGAATTTAAATTCGACCCGACCCGATTGATTTTGTTCGGGTTGGGTTGGGCCAGATTGATGACAAAATAGTCATAAAATCCGATCCAACCCGATCTTCATTGGGTCGGATATAAACAGATTAAATTTTTTTCATATTTTTTAATTATTTTTTTAAATATTTAACATTAATTATATTTTAAGAAACAAAGAAATATATTTTTTCAATGTTTTATAATGATTTAAAGGATATAAAGTATAAATTTAATATATTTTAATTTTAAAGTAATATAAAATTCTTATTAAGAATAATTTGGTTTAAATTTATTAAAAAATATATAAAAGTTCGGGTCATCGGGTTGGGTCGGGTTGATCGGGTTCGAAAAATTGAAACACGTACCCGACCCGTTGATGATCGAATTATGGTTAGGTCGGTTCGGGTTCGACCCGATCAATAATCTGATCCGGCTCAATTGAGATTAGGTCGGTTCGGATCGTCGGGTTCTTCGGGTCAATTCGATCCGGTGAACACCCCTATATCTTAGTCTTCTAACATAATTAATGATAGACTCGATAAATTATCAAATTTAAAAAATAAAAATATTAATATTTAATATTTTTGCAATATTTAAAGTCGGCAACAGCACTTATTTTTTTGTAATATTTAATGATATTTTTTCAGCAAATTTTTTTTTGGAAGCTATATCTAGATAAAAATAAAAAAATTAGATATGCAATAAATGTGAAGTTTTAATTATTTTAATATGATTTATGGTATTAATATATATGAGTGAGAAGCTTCTTCGAAATTTCAATTTAAGGAGTAGAAAATTTGACGTGCCTCGGCGCTCTCAATCGGAGACCTTTAACACAATTTTGTTGCTCGTGCCAGAAGCAAACGTCGGAGTCTTTGTCAAATGTGATGGCTCGTTCACACAAGTACAACTGACGGTGTACTGACAACTCGAACCTTAATAATCGAACCGCTCAATCAGATCTGACAGTAATAAAAATGATATAATTTAATAAGATATATTAAATCAAACAATTTACTAACATATATTAATAAATTTCAATCATAATTATGATGATAAAATATGATTAAAATGAAGCTATTTATAGCTTTATTATATATAAATTAATTTTAAGATTTGGTTGTCATTATTATTGTTGAAATTTAATATTATGATGATATCACTAAGATTTTGAATTTAATTATATTCATGGATTATATTATACTTAATGTTATTAAATATAATATAGTTATATTATATTACTTATTATTAGGTTCATGCAATTTTCATTAGGACAAAAGAAAAAGTTTGTGTACAAAATAATTTGTATAGTTAATACTAAATGAATAAGGACAAACATGAGTTACACCAAGATAGGAGGAAAAACATTAAATATGAAAGGATCAATAGGATAATTTTAAAATATTTTAATTAATTAAATAAATCAATTTATTATTCGATAAATATATTTATCATCGATTCATTTTAGTTTTGATTGGTTTAATTTGATTTTGAACGATCCATCTCGAATTAAAATATATCATCATTTTAGTGAAGTTTTTTTTTAAATCATTATAGTAGTCGATCGATGGTTGGACCGATCAATCCGATTCGATCCTGAATAAGAGAAAATTCTTGTTCTCTTCTTAAAATACAAATTAAGAGTAGAATAACAATATGCCTCTCTTATAAAAAATAAAAAAATAATATTGCTTCTAATCTTCACTCTAAAAATTCTCTTAACCATCTCATAGAATGTAACTTTATAAACTTTTTAAGATTTTTTTTATGATTATGTTTGGAAGATCTCAGAACGTTACCCTCTATTATTCTTCTCACATAAAAAGTTTGATGGAGAAACGTTTAAAGGGAGACCGTTGATTTACAAACAGCTACATGTGAATAATTAGGAGGAAACGGGCCAAAGATTTCATAGGAAGTAGTATTACTTCAGAAGAAAAATGGATGTGTAGTCCAAATTTCGTAAGTATCTCATATTTTGACCAACATTAATTATTAGCGGATTAAGATTACTAATATAACTCAAAATTTAACTAAAAACATTTGGTGTAATTGTAAAGTGATACAAAAAAGTATGGATTAAAAATAACTTTTCGTGACATATTATTTATTTGATATTTGTTGAAATAATATTAGTCTAGTGTAAAAAAAGAGTTACATGAAAACAAAAAACATTAATTAAAATAACAAAAAAGGTTTACATTCAAGAAATGATAGTATGGAATAATAAAAAACGAATCTTAAATAGTAGTTGATGGCACATAACTAGATATAAATATACATGCATTTGAAATTCTTTTCAGCTATGTAATATAAAACATAATTTATTTTCAGAAATAAGTTACTTCTTTTTTTCAGGAAATCGATGCTATATTATTCATTTGAAATATTGTTTTTTGTATATAGTCATAATTATATTCATTTGAAATATTTTTTTATTATATGCACATATTTGAAGTAATTTTCAACTAGAGACGTTTTGTAATTCAATTCAAAATTTCAAATAAAAACATTTGTCGTACAATTTAATTAATACTCTAAATTATTCAGTTTAATTAAAACTTAAAAGATTTAGAATAGGATTAGTGCTTTTTATACTCTTTGAATCATATCAAAATTTCTCATCTTAAAATTTTATTTTGCACCCCTAATCTTTTAAGATTTGTCCACTTTGCTTGCTTTTTTTTCGTGATGAAATGGACCTCCCTCTCTTGTGCACAAGGTCGTTGAGATGAGCTTGCCGGTAGGTGAGGTCTCATTGGGTGAGCTCTGAATTCTAAGCGCAATTTTCCATTGGAGTTTCGACTTTGAAAAAAATTTCTTCAGCGGTGATGGGGATGAGGGCATAGTCTCCCGCCCCAATTCGAAAATTGTGCAAGAATATTACTTCTATCTCGAGAGTTTCCGATCCTCGTATATATATATAAATATTTTAAAATTAATTATATTCATATGATAATATTTATGAGTATTTAATCTTAAATTTATATTATAATATTTAAATGTATATATATTTTATAAATAACATTTAATTATAATTTTATCATATTTTTTAATAAATTATTATTATTGAACCTCAGATAATCGAATCTTTCTGGCCCCATTTGGTTCAAATCTATTGTAGATGGATTAATTTTTTTTTAGTCCATCTTCCTTAGTCCAATGAAAATAGTCTTAATTTAAAAAAGAGAAAGAATTAGATAGTCTTTATTTTTTTTTATTATTTGAACATTTAATGTTATGAGGTCTACCAAATAAGAAAAATGAGTGTTTGATTCGAATGTTAAAAATAAAATCTTAATTCAGATAATAAGACAACTCCAAAAGACAGGTTCGGGGCAGGAGACAGCCACGAATAGGGTTGAGTGCCAATCCTACATTAGCTCATACGAATTGATAGTAGAAACATTCTTGAGAACTCACATTAGCTCTTATATTCCATTAATGCTACACAGCAACGTACGAAGACATTGTCGAATAATATTTACTTCGGAACAATTAATCATCACTGCATTCCCATATGTTGGCTTCACGGAGAAACAATAAAAGAGTTGTAATCTTTGATTTACATCGCTAATGCGCCCCTTCACTTTTCTACAATCATGTGCCCGAAATATTGGTTTTGGATAGACAAGCAAACTTTTGCGCCTGATATTAATAAGATAAAAAGCACATTGATGTGCAAATTGATACATCTAGATGCCTCATAATCTACATGTCAAGCGTCACAAATAAATCATCTATATACCCCTGTTTGGTTAAAAGATAAGAGATAGAATAGGAGTTTATTCCACTTTAATCCACCAAATATACCCATTCAATTGGCACGGGCAGACTTGGCATTTTTAAAACAGCTAACCCCATGAATAGTAAAATTTTGAGAGAGGAGCTATTCCACCAAATTTACAAGATGAATACAATATTTGTCTTTATTCTACCTTATCCTATGAATCAACCAAACATCATCCTAATGACCTGAAACATAGTGCATTCGCAACTATTAACAGTAGTATTACAGAAACGGCTCATCTCATGAAGGCTGAAATGTTAGGATGCAGTGAACAAGACATAAGTTCAAGGGTGGAAAGAAGATAACAGTTTCTCACTCGCTAAAAAAAAGTTCCCTTTCTATTTCTCTTTGTATACTTTTCCCGAAGAAAGATTACAATATGAGGGTACCGATCAAATTGTATATGGCATGACCAAATATCTGCATATGACATATAATTGGAATCATATATTCTAAAGCAACAAAACTTTTTTCTTCACATTTCTACCTGAGAAATGGAAAAGTCGGCTTGTCAACCGATATCCCGCCAAACTCTTGATGCAACTCCTTCATGTAATATTTGGATCCACGTGAAAGATTGATTCTCCCCCTTCTCTCTGCCGGTATGGAGTCAATTCTACACTCAGAGAAGCCACGCCTAACGAACCTGCATGTTAAGTATGGTTGACATCCATTTTTGGCTAAAATAATAGAATGTGCATCTTTAGAACTTTATGATGTACATGGTCCATTTGAACAACAGATGTGACACATCATACAGGTAAGTATGGTTGCTTCAGAATAAAAGGATAACTGAGCATCGGAAAAAAAATAAAAGGAGAACCTATCAAGATGAAAATTTGATACTTGATTCTAAGTTTTGGTTTCCTCTTCTACCGAAAAGGAAAATTTTGGTTTCTTCAACAACAAACTACTTCAGACTTCAAGAATCTAACAACAATAACTGAACATACACACACGAATCCAAATATGACCATACACTGGTAGAAAGCCATCATATAACCTTAAATTACTAAAGATCCTTTGTGATTAATCAAGAAAGACGTGCGTGTTTTGAATCTGTGAAAAGCAAAGACTGCTTTTCCTGATCATCACTAGACAAGGAGGATATGTCACTAATTATATAAAAAAAATATTACACCGGGTAGCTGAAGGAATGTGAATACTGAGATAATATGTTATAAATGACCCAAAATTGTGGACAACATACCAATCTGCAGCACGAGTTGTAAGCAGGAATAGTCTCTGAAGACCATCAAACAATGCCTTCTTCTCAATATAATCTGCAAAATGAAACAAGAAGATACTTAAAAGTTATTCATATTCGTATCTACGGTGGACTTTGCCAAGAAAAGCATGCAATAGTCAAGGGCAAGGCCAAAATATTTTAACATGCTTGCTATGAGAAGAATGCATAAAAATGAAAAACTTTAAAAAGGAAGAATGCATAAAAATGAAAAACTTTAAAAACTATGATAGACTCAAATTTTTTTTACTATTAGATATCGAAAGGTTTAAAGTAAATGTAAAAGAAAGATAAATAAACCTTGACTTGATAAAAGAGTCAAATACACATCCATTCTGCATAGTTTTAAAATACATCATATCACAATGGCAATGTGTGAGACTAAATAATATGGCTATGTATTTAGGTGCAAGAAAACTTGCAACTAATAGGGGGATATTAGGAAGCATGAAATTGCTATTTGCTAATAGCACAGGTCTCAGTGCCCTGTAGAAAGAAGATATGCTGATAAATGGGAAACACAACATGTTAAACTTGGTTATTTAACTGAATTAAATAAAAAAGAAGAAAAGTGAATACAATCATGCATCAGTAACACATAATAAATGCAATGGGAATGGAGACAAAATTTAGTTATTGACTGTCCATAGATGGAAACAAGTTCATCAGAGAGAAAAATGGATACATGAAATATGTTTAAATCAGGTAAATCCGCCAGGGGCATGTACTAGCATGTCTGCAGAATGTCAATTGACTTCATATTGGTCATTTTTGAAAAGTAGAGCAAGGGACATGTTTTTGTGTGTACACAAAACATACCAAGCAATTTGTCTCCTTTACCATGTCCCCGACACTCAGGAGAAACAACAAAAGCAGCAACTTCACCGCATTTGTCCTCATAGAAAGGAAATAGGGCAGCACAGGCAATAATTGAACTGTCTCTTTCAACTATGATAAAATTATCCAATGACCTAAGAAGCTGAGAAGATAGCCCAAGTTAGTACTAATACAGAAGTTTGAAATAGTACTTCCTATATTTCAATCTCATTCATATATAGTGATCGATGTACTGTAGAGGAGCAGTTGTATTGCAAATCTAGATATTGAAAGGAAAACACAATAAAGATGAGATGAAGTAAACCTCTTCATTAGTCCTCCGCACCAATGCTCCTGAGTCTTCCATAGGCTTAATAAGCTGCTTTATACCAGAAAGATCTGTCTCCATAGCCATCCTTATTCCCTCATAGACATCACTGAAAGTTATTGCAAAATGTCAGCAGAACCAGTGTAAATTCATAATGATTTTACGAATAACAAGGCTGCTAAAGTATTATAATTTTCCTGGAGGAAAGAGGATATAAGAAATAAGACACTGTAACAACAGACACAACTAAGTAGCATACTACCTCATGGAAACTACAAAAAATATAAGTTTTCTTTTCTTTTGAGGGTAGAAGTTAATATTCCTTTCCTAATAGACATTAACAACGCAATAGAATAAGAACTTTACCACAAGATATTTGACTTGAGGTAACAAGAGAACACCATGCTATAGTTATTTGTAATAATTGAAAGAATACTGAACGGTAATAACTTAATAAGACATTCTATTCGCACAGATCATAATCACACAAAAAGTTTTAGAAAGTTGAAACCAAGGTCATAAAAACAAATCTTTCATATACATAGAGAAACAAGATTTAAGAGATCAGCTTAAGTAGCGAAAAGAAAGAGGGATTAAAACTATGCAGAAAGTGATCAAGTACCTAGCCACCATAGTCCCTTTTCCATCTCTTGTAAACAACTCCAAAAGCAACACTCCTCCAAGTTTTCCATCTACTAAATGAACTCTTTGCACTCCACCCTACAAGAAGTAATTTTTAGGAGACCTACCAGAAGCAATTGATGAAGCTATTTCAAAGAAAAGGGGTCTAATTTAAGTATAAGCTTAACTTGAAAACAAGTCCTCAAGGAAGAATTTATATGACAACGGAAGCTTAACTTGAATCTATAATTGAACCAGACTCTGGATACTTGGTCTTATAAATCTAGTTAGGATAAAATGTCCACCCTAAACCACTTCAAATTTCAACAACCTAAGTTGAAAAGAAAGAAAGAAAGAAAGAACATGATGGATTTGCTATAGCTAGAACAAATTCACTAGCAACCCAAGATTTCCTAATGGACTGCCTTACTGAATTTTTGCATGGAAGCCGTAAAGACATAAACAAGACAACATGATGCACCGAAGCAGAACCAGGACATCTTTCATGTATCCTACTGGAATCTAAAAAGTAATGTAATAATCTTACCTTGCAAACAAATGCTGCAGCAGCTAATTCAGAAAGGTAGCCATTTAATCTGCTCAAACGTTCCTGCCCACCAATAGCAAATCCCTGCTCGCCAGACCACAGCCCGTTTCCATTGTCAAAACCAACACCATTCTGAAATCCTGCTGTATACATTTCACTGAAGCCATTCTCAACCGGTGGAATCATGGTGGTTTTATATGAATCAAGATACACAGGAGACACATTATCCTCTTCAGCTACAGCTTTCACATAATTTGCAGCTATTTCACTTTGCTTAGCTCTCTTTCTAATTAACAAATCTGCATCTTGAAGAGTCATGAAACGTACAAGCTGTCCGTTTTCATCAAGTATTTGACCATCTAAAATGCATATCAGTTTGTCTGCTTCAATGGCTAGGGCACAAGCTGTAGCCACCTCATATGTACTGAATCACGAGAAGAAAGTTTGAAGTTAGGACTTGACAAGTAAAGCTATAACAAAAGTTTCTTAAACAATTGGACCACTTGGGTATATGAAAAAGTTGGTTGTATTTTTTTTCTCCTTTTCGATAGAAATTTATTGAACCAATAAACCATCCGACCCAAAGCTATAAATGAGCAAAGGGACTCTACAGGAAAAGCTCATGGTTCAATTACTAGAGAACTGGAGCAAAGAAGAACCTAGCACATAGTATCAAAGGTTCAACACAAAAGCAAGGAACAAGAAAACAAGAAGTTTGAGCGTGATTAGTTATGGTTTTTGACTTTTTGCTAAGATCATCCTTGGATAGGTTATACTAGTTGGTGATTAATGTTGTCAGAGGAACTTGAATATGATCAGTTAAGCCTATCAAGCTTGTTCTGAACCAAGTGGGTCACTCAGGTTAGGTGATATGCAGTTGCCAACCTTAATCAAGAATCTTCGAAAGAAGATGGTTCGACAATTAAAATGACATATTAGGCAACAAGACAATTTATTGGCATGCCAAATACTATGAGAACCTGAGAAGTATTCGGAATGTGTTGTGATATTAGCACAATCTTTTAACAACCATATAATATGGGTAATGTTGCCAAATTGCAATGAAATAATATCTACAACAAAATTGGCCAGCTAGAAAGAGAATTTAAAACACACGACTAGTATGAAACCCGGTGAGTAACAAGTTACTACAGAAGTGGTAAGACATTATACTTGCAATTTAAAACTTCTCCTGCACTGGAATAACCAAGATTGCTAACAATAACTATACAGTCTCTGTCAAGCCTCTCTTTTATGCCAGGAACATCTATTCTTTTCACTTCACCTGTTTCCCCAAAATCGATGCCTTCAATAACTCCCCTTCTCTGCCAAAAAGGAAAATTTATCATATTAGTCATAGTGACAGACTGAATAACGTAGATGAAAAAGGGAGGCCAGTTTACATTAGAAAACTTGTAAATGAAAGAACATTTTTATATCATGCATCAAAGAATCACAACTACTCCTGAGGCTATCTATTCGTCAAAAAGCCCAAGAAGATTCAAATATAGAGCCAACTGCTATCTTTACTAAGACTAGGATGGCCCCCACCATGGCAACATTTTATACCTCTGCTTTAAATGCCTATCCCCATGACAGTGAAGCCCTTGTTTGGTAATCATATCTAGGATAAAGTAGGATGTCAAGATATGTACAGAGAATAACAGTATAGAAAACATTTAATTCAACATCTTAAATGTTTTGTATACTCTTGGAAATCTAGACTATCCAGTACTTTCAAGTGAATTTGATAATTTCAATAGCATACATATGCCAAGACAACTTAGTGTGCTTTCACATGAGTTTCAAAAATGATTAAATGAGTACAGAGCAATAGTTTGCAATTAGCCATTTAGCATTTCTGTTCACCTTAGCTGCAAGAAAATTGCCACTTGCAACACCAACACCAAGATCATGGAAACGACTGTGATCGCCATGCCGACGAAGATTTAATATAGGAGGTCCTGGAGAAAGCTTTGCTTCTATCGTCAGACGAATCCTCCCAGCAGCTTCCATTGCTGCTTCTAGAGAATCCAGATCAGTAATCCGATACTGCCCAACATACTTCGCCTTTTTTCCTGTAAACCATCATTATGTACACCACAAAAAACCAGGAAAAAATCAAAACGCAGAAACCATGTAGAAGGATGTCAGGATAACGATAAAAGCATTCAAAAACATACTAAAAAGATATTCCTCATTGTGAAGGTTGTAAAGAGCAATTAACAAAACTTAACTCCACGTGAATGCAATGTGTGCAACTTTGCATGGCCCAGGAGCAACGAAAATTGTAATAATAGCTCCGAAAAGGAGACAGAAAGAGAGATAGTACCATTTACCTTTCTCTGCCAAGATCTTATCAATCTGGACATGAGTTCCAGGAACAAGAACGAATTTGATCCCCAAACCATGAAGAAGCGAAATGTCCTGCATATATGTATACAATTAAGCATCACCATGAGTAATATTTTGGTGGGTTTACTCCAATTAGAAGTAAAACTAGCGAGACAACAACCATATCGAAGAAATGACCAACTCGATACAGTACAGACATACACCTGCAGTATGCTATCCAAGTTCTTGCTATCGACGATCTCTCCGGATATCAAAACAACGAAGGTGCTTCCTCGGTGCCCCCTAATGTACGGCCAGGCCTGCCGGAACCACCGAACGAACCTTTCGTCCTCTCCGGCGGTGGCGTAGCGAGAGCCGACCCCATTCTCGGAGTCAGGATCGAAGCCGACGCGGAGGGGGAGCGTACGACGCCCAATAGATCGGATCCCGGGGTCGAATTTGCTCGCCTGGAACAGCGAGGGCCTCGTGGAATCCGGCGGAAGGCCCCGGGAGCCGACTGGAGGGACGCACGGCCTCAAGCACGAAGCAACAACCATGGGAGGAGTTGCCGGCGCCGGGAGGCAAATCGTCGGAATCCTAATCCATCCGGCGAGAAGAGACCGAGAGGAAACGACGAGCAACGAAAGGAAGAAGAAAAAAACTTGAGACGCCAATGGCTTATCGAGGATTTAAGGAGCATTTCTGGAAGTTTGAAGTTTTTATTATTTCGATTTTATGGTCCATGTATAATTTGTTTCTGGTTTAAAGATATGAAATTTACGATAGATCTTATTTAAAATTTTTATTTTTTATTTATTTTTTCAATCGTAGATTTTAGATCCAACGGTTTATTAGACATGGCACCCGGGTACACCATCATTAAATTCTTTTCTTTTGGATTTAATGATGGTGTACCCGGGTACATCATGTACCTTGCCTAATATATCGTTGGAGCTAAAATTTACGGTAGATCTTATTTAAGATTTTTATTTTTTATTTATTTTTTCAATCGTAGATTTCAGATCCAACGGTTTGTTAGACAAAGCACATGGTGTACCCGGTACACCATCATTAAATCATTTTCTTTTGGATTTAATGATAGTGTACTCGGGTACATCATGTACCTGCCTAACAAACCATTGGATGAAATTTTCGGTAGATCTTATTTAAGATTTTTATTTTTTATTTATTTTTTCAACCGTAGATTTTAGATCTAACGGTTTGTTAGACATGACACATGGTATATCCGGGTACACCATCGTTAAATCCTTTTCTTTTTTTATTTTTTATACATTATATTTGTTTACAAAAGAACCCTCGTCTTTCGACTAAATTTTTCATTCCATTTACGTTATAAGCTCGTCCTCTCCCGACTCCACTGTGACAACGGAAGAGAGGAGGAGGAGACGAGGAAGGGAGGAGTAGGATCCTAAATTGATCGCCGGAGCCGCCATAGACGCCGGAGCTGTTGCAGCGATCGGAGGTTTTAGGGTGACGAATGAAAGATGTCAGTGCAGGAGTACTTGGATAAGCACATACTCTCTCGTAAGATCGAGGACGCCGTCAATGCGGCCGTCAGAGCCAAGGCTTCCGATCCCGTCCTCTTCATCGTATGTATTTGAGATTGTTTTCTTCCTTTTGTTTGCTGAAGTTGTTTACGAATATTTGTTGGGTGTTTGTTGATCGGAACGTGTTTGTCGGAATTCCTGAAACAAACAAAAAAAAAAGAACAGTCGAACCACATGAAGAAGGCCGTTCCTTCGGTGATCACGAAGGTCAAAGCACGGCAGATCCTAGACGGCAGGGGGGTTCCGACGGTGGAAGTGGATCTCTACACCAACAAAGGGATGTACCGGGCCGCTGGGCACAGCGGCCCCCCATCTGGAATGTGATACTATCATACTTTCTCTTTGTTGAGTTTGTTTCTCAAGTTACTTCTGCTATCTGCATTTCAGAAAGATAAGTAGGAATTGATTCTGAAAGGAAAAATATTATTGTTTGAATACAATGAAAGCTGCTGATATACAACTTATCATCATGCCATTATGGAAGCTTAAATGCCAAAATACAATTGATAGTAATGGGGTTTAACGATCTAACCCAGGTTTGAGGCAGTTGAATTACGTGATGGCGACAAGGGAAAGCACCTTGGAAAGGGTGTTCGAAAAGCTGTCAATCTGATCAATGAAAAGATATCTGAAGCCTTGGTTGGTATGGATCCTGCACATCAGTCTCAGATAGATCAGACAATAATAGATTTGGACAAAACCGAAAATAAGGTAAAGATTGCAGTTATGAACTTTGATTGTCTATGCCAATTTACTTATTTGCTGTATCTTATCTATAATGTTTTTGGTTTCGTATGATCCTACCTGTCCATTCATGCTTATGAATTAATTTTAGCGAGGATTATGTTATTTGTATTACTTGAGAAGATAATGGATTGGTTAAGGAAATAGTGGTGACAGTTATAGACTATAATGTTTCAACTAGTGTAAGTTCTCCGTTATTAGATTTGTTATAGTGTAGGTAACCGTTCATGTTATAAATACATTGATGGATTCCAGATTTGTTTTTTAACATTGGAAAGTTGTGTTTATCAATCTTGTAACTGGAGTTTGGTCCACTCCATATGGACTTTTGGAGATTTGTCCTCTCACATGGATAAGTTATTAGGTTCTTTGAGAGGGATAAGTAATTAGTTGTGATTGCATTTAAGATCCTTGCATTTTTATGACTAACAGCATCTATCTTATTTCCATTTCCATAGTCATATAGTCACTTATATTTTCAGTATCTATTAGTTTGCCTTAATACCTGATGCATCTGATAAGTGCTTAATTGTTCTGTAATGGCATTGATCTATCTAATCCTAATCATGTGAATTTTTATAATATCTTCTTTCCTAAATATATCGCAGTGAATGTAATAACTATTTAACTATACACAGGGAGAGCTTGGATCAAATGCCATGTTAGCTGTCTCAATTGCTGCCTGTAAAGCTGGAGCTGCTGAAAAAGAGGCATAAAAGTTTCTTCCTTCGATTGATAGCTTTCTTTTTTGTTTAACCCTGTATTTTATCATAAGCTTCTTGTCCTTCCAGCTTCCACTACACAAGCATATAGCTGATCTTTCTGGTCAAAGCAATCTAGTTCTTCCTCTTCCAGCTCTTACTGTCATCAATGGTGGAAAACATGCGGGCAATAATCTGGCTGTCCAAGTATGACTTCTGTTAATTCAGGTTATCAATCTGATAGTAAATTGTTGCTCTTTGTTGTTTATACTAATGTATCCTAATAGATCTATTTATATTGAAATTTAATAGCTGCAAAGTCTCAAGCCTGGATGAGATTTATTTTTCTGAAGAAATCTGGATGATCGAATATTTGGATGTTATAATTTCAATTGCCTGAACTGAATTCAAGTTCTTAAAGAACTAGTAACAGATAATCATATGAGTTTGTGATCCGCTGGGCACTTTGTAACTGATGGATGTTATAGTCATGAGTAGAAACGAGCTCATAATACAATGAAAAGGAGATGCAAGTAAAGCTCTGTTTGGTTTGACGAAAGCAATTTATAAGGAAAATAATTCTTGGAAAATGATTTATTTGCATGTTTTTTGTATGACTTTTATAAGAAGGAAAATAGTCTTGGAAATATAAAAAGAAATTTTGTGAGAGAAAACTGATTTTTCATTTAAAAAATTATAGTTAATTTTCGTAAGTTTTAACTTATTTTTTCAATCAACAGGAAAGTGTTTCCGGATGGTCAACTTAATTTATGCTACCAAATAGCAGAAAATGAGAAAATAAATTTTCAATAGAACATTTCCGTCAAAACAAATAGATCTTAAATTGCATTGTAAAAGTCAGTACCTGAGCGAGAAACTCAGTTCATGTAAGTTTCTTCTACCAATGTGATAAATAACATATGTTGGAACCTAGGAGCATTGTAGCTCGTAATGTTATAACTAAGAGTTCTTTGTAAAATTTCAAGACTTTAAAGAAAAGTTAAAGGATGCACTTTATAATTGGTTTCTTTTTATGTTGTTGCATTGTCTAGTAAAACATTGCCTGGAGTTTCCTAAAATGTTTTGGCATTTCACATAGTATTGACAACCACATCCATTTCTTTTTCAGTAGCATATAGAATAGAAACACAACTTGATACTTGACGTATTTTAGGAAATTATGATTATGCCTGTTGGAGCGAGCAACTTCGACGAAGCTATGCAGATGGGATCTGAGACATATCATTACCTGAAGGTACTTCCATTGACAGATGTTATCCTTCCTTCTATTCCTTTGTGATATCTATTTTTTTTTGTGGAATGTGATTATCATCTAAAATCAAACTGGAACTTCGATATTGGCTTGATCTTAAAATTTGATGATCCTGTGACATTTCAAGCAACAGAGTGTTTATCATAATTTCACTTGATCCCTAACCACCTTGTGGCAATTTTTTGACCAAATATTATGGCAATTTTAGGAAATCCTTTTTGAGAAATATGGCTTGACCAGGTGCAACATTGGTGATGATGGAGGATTCACACCAGATATCTCTAGGCAAGTAATGATGTCATCTCAAGATTATATTTATGTCATGAATATTTACCAACATATTATCTTTGTTGCAACACTATTTATTAGGTTATATTTATCTCAAGATTATATTTATGGCTTGCTACATTATTTATTAGGTTTCTGCAGCTAATGTTTAAGAACAAAATTTTGGTGCACATATACATGCCGATGAAATTAAGTTAATATCAATCTTTTAGCAAAAGAGACCAAGAGCTTCTATCTTATTAATTTCCTTCTTTATAATTGAAATTACTGTTTCTTGTGTAACAGCATTTCAGAGGGTTTGGATCTTGTCAAGCAAGCAATTGACAAAGCAGGATATAATGGCAAAATTAAGATGGCAATTGATGTTGGTGCTACTGATTTTTGCATAGGTAAAATTATCATGAAGCCGCACTTAAATTTATACTGTTTAATCATCAGACGAGTTGCATATTTGTTCCATTGAAGCATAACAAACAACTAGTAATTTACTTGCTTCATATAGGCATTTTGCCACTTCAGATTTTGCCTTATGCGTTACTTATTTCATACTTCATGTCTTATGCTTTACAAGACGCACTCTTAATAGTTCCTTCATGTTGCTAAGTACATTGAATGCATGTTTCTCTATCTTCATAGGCAAAAAATATGATTTGGACTTTAAAACTCCAAATAAGTCGGGGCAAAATTTCAAGACAGGAGAAGAGATGCTTGAGCTGTATACTCGACTCTGTACAGGTAGCATGTTATCTCTATGACTACTTTCAAGTCATGGGCAATGCTTAAAGGAATATAGTCCTAGGCTCCTGGCTCACAAATTCTTCCTTTACTAGATTACCCACTCGTCTCCGTTGAACAGCCATTTGACAAGGATGATTGGGAGCACACGAAGCTGTTTACTGCCCTTGGGATTTGTCAGGTACCTCACTAATCCTTGTTTCATTCATGATATAGAGGGTGATAGTTGACAGATTATTTTTCCAGGTGGTTGGAGATGACTTGTTGATGTCAAGCCCAAGACGCATCGAGCGGGCAGTTAATGATTATACTTGCAATGCCCTTCTTCTCAAGGTTATCAATTCACCTGGAACTTATTTTATTTCCTGAAATGTTGAAATTGCTATCTTCTCCAGTTCTGCTGTCTGTGATGACTACACAACGTTTGTTCCACAAGAAGTTTAAAAGATAATTGCTATGTTTTTTTTTTCGTTGTCGAAGAAATCGGTGGTAAGGACTGAATTCCACTTGATTAGCCCATTAAGCCCTTTGACTGTAGCCATGAGATATTGGACTTGTGTCATTGAGTTTAGGAAAGAACTACACTTATTTATCTTGAGCACATGCAACATACACTTATTTGTAATCTAATGAGTTTACATCCTACATATTGGTTAATGATAATCTGATAGATTGCTAAGATCATTCTTGGTTATGATTTCATATAGGTGAATCAGGTTGGAACCATCACAGAAGTTATAGAAGTTGTCAAGCAGGCAAAAGATGCTCACTGGGGAGTGATTGTGTCTCATAGATCTGGGGAGACAGAAGAATCATTTATTGCTGATTTAGCTGTTGGCATTGCAGCTGGACAAATCAAGGCTGGTGCCCCTTGTCGTGGAGAACGGATCACAAAATATAACCAGGTTTGTTAACTAGCATTTGAATTTTGAAGCACAAAAATTAGATAGATGCTCTTGTTCTATATTCATATATAAACATTCTAATCAGGACTATCCTTTCTACACCGCTATGTTTGTATAATGCACAACTACAATCTGTAATCATGTTCATGAACATGATTCATTTATATGATGTTGTTTCAGAAGGTTTATCAGCCATTGCTAGATGCTGCTTCAAAGTTTCAGGATCTATCGATGTTCGGAGCCAATATCTGGTGCCCATAGTTGTAAATTGATGAATGATACAATTTGCATGATGCTCTTGGGGTTTTCTTAATCAGATAATTTTTTGAGCAAATTTCATATATAGGACACAAATTATCCACCTCCTTGCTATTTTCTTCGGTTTTGGTGTCCTGAGTTTTCCATATTGTACTATATGTGACACATTAAAGTTACATAATAGATTATACTAGCGCCTCATGCATATCATCTTTTCCTAAAAGCTGGAATTGTTATTAATGTCTCAGAGAATTTTTTTCTGAAAATAACAAGTTTGATTTACACTATTAGTTACGCACTCTCTTGGTTGGGCTTCCCTCAATCAAATATTTTTAGTTCTTCACCAGAGCTACATCATGTTGCTACTATACACATGTTTCTTTCATCATTTGGTTCTCTCCTTTTCCCTCTGTTCAGCTGCTTAGAATTGCGGAAGAACTTGGTGGTCAAGCTCTGTACGCCGGAGAGAACTGGAGAGGCCCATGATTCAGTGGAGATAATTATTTTTTGCACAACATAAGCCAATAGTTGTCCTCAACATCATGATCAGAATTATTTTCTTGCTGTTTGAAACATTTCTGGATTCAGGGATCACAGATTTTCAAGTTTACCAGTCAAGGAAGGTAAAAGACTTAACATGTAGATTGTAGGACATATCTTTGTTCTTTGATGAGTTGCTCCTCTTGGTAATTTTTCGGGCAGTGTATTCAGAGTATAATTCCTTAATGGAGAAAATGAGTATGTACTGACTGTTTTCTCCAATTGCATTTGTTACAAAAGATAAAAAGAATAGACAATACTTTTTGGGTACTCCCTTGGAGTCCCAATGTCCAGGTTACTAGCACTTGTCTAATAGCTAATTCGAAAGAATAAATAACTTATAGTCACATGAAAAGAACAAATTGCATCCTAAGTAGGATTCCTAATGTCAAAATTTCTGTACATATTTCTGTTTTCTGTAGTTTACTCTTCTAACCACATTAAAATAACTTTTATCTTTTCTGAAAATTGAGAATCTTGATAGAGGTGGCATATACAGTGAAGAAGAGCGCGGAGAAGGCGATGAGTATTGCAATTGTGACTCCTGTCATTCCGGACTCAAAGCCCAAGAACTCCTTCAAATACTCCTTTACTGTGCCATCGAATCCTGGCCCAACAATCCTGGTCTCCACGTCGCCTAACTGTGATGTAATGATGCCTCTCAAGGTCCACCCAACTGGACAAATGTAGTAAAACCAAATCCACCATCCAGGAATTTGCTGAATATGAAAAGAATTAGTGAAATTAATTTTCGATTTAATTAGTATGGTGTATGTACGTATTATACACTACGCTGAATCTCCATAATTTGCTCTTAATTCATGTAATTTACATTATAAGACACAATGGTTACTTACAGATATTGGCACAAGAAACCCTGAGAGAAGATTCCACAAAGAATAGCATGCTGATGAAATGACTGCGGCGAGATGCTGACTGGGAGTCAAGCCGATGGCCATCATCCCGTAGAAGGTGAAGTACATGAATGTGAGAAACATGAAGACGAGGTACAGCAGAAACTTCCCTACAATAAATGTACAAAATTTATATATGATGCTTGGACCTTCATAAGAGAGATACAACACAACTTACCAATGTTTCTCTCATAATTAACCATGAAGTAAGTGATCACCCCAAATATTAGTGTCTGCATGAATATGTAGGGAATCTCTACAAGACCCTGTTATGGTGAAAAATTCAGCAACTTAAGAGTCGGATATCTTTCAAATTAACAGAACTTATATCACATATATATATCACTGGTGTCTGCAACAATGAAACTAAGACCAACCTGTGCTGCTGCATAAGGGAGTGCAGAATACATTCTAGCTGCCTTTTCCCTGTAATATACTGTTCTCTCAATAGAAATAACTGGTTGCACTGAGGATGCATTACTAACTCCTAGAAATAAGCAAGCAGCATAAAGAGCACCCATTATTATAAACAAGTCCTGAGTTGTTTCTCTGCAAATTAGAGATATATAAACCATTAATTAATGTAGTGAAGAGAGAATTTTTTGCTTTAGATATTATCAAATTGTATACCTTTTTGAACCAGCATTCCAAAAGACTGAGCCAAATATCAATGCGGCAATGGCAGTGAAGTAGAAACGAATGACATTATATTGTGGGCTTCTCCAATATACTAAAAATTGTTTCCACAGGCAAGTTCTGAATTGGGTCAGATGATCCTGTGAAAACTTGGAATCAAATTTCAAACGCTGTGAACCGGCAGCAGGGACACTTAATTCCTGAATGAGACCTTTAACTTCCCTGATTAACCAAAAAAAGAAATTGAATGATTGAAATTCTTAACACCTTATGTAGTAAATTTATTAAGTTTGTAAGTTGACAAGAGACTGACTTGAATTGGTCGGAATTTGTATATAGAGTGGCAAAGTCTACACCAAGCCTCTCTTCACTAGCTGAGGTGCTAATTTCAAGCATCCAAGTTGCAGGATTATAACCCTCAGGCATAGGAGGTACTCCTTGGATTCCCTGCATAAACAGCATAACAAACGGTTTTCAATTTCTTTCTGTTCAATGAATTAGTTAAAGTATCATCCCTTTGTTCATAATCATGACATCAATAAGATCAGTAGAATACAAACAAATAGGTAATGAGATACTTTAAGATAAATTTGTGTTGCATACAGGCAAGAACAAACATCTGGAAGTTGTCATACCTAAGGAAATTAATAAAACACTATTATTAAAAAGGGTTAATGAATTAATGTAGCACACTTTAGTCACACACTATAAGAATCTGAATCTTTATGACTGACCAGCTAAATATTAGTTATTTGAAAAGTTATAGTGTAATTTATGGGGCAAGAAAGACATGAAACAAAGAAAATTTTGGAAGGTTAATCACCTGGAAGTAATTGATCATATCTTGAGAATTCACACCAAGGGAGCCTCCATATATGACTCGACCACCTCTCTTCATAAGAAGAAGCTGCAACAAAAATGGTGATTAGAAGAGAAGAGACTAAGTTATGTGTGTATAGTTTACATGGGTATCTTTGCTAAAAAAAGAGAGCTATGTATATTCCTCGCTAAGACAATACACATGAATCGAATTTGAATGTGGGTATGTTAGTCCCACTCTGCCTTCCAAAAAATACAAGCCTGGCCAATCGACATGTATATACAGAGATATATAGAGAGAGAGGAGAACAATTAGTATGTGTTCTTTACATGCCTTGCTTGCACGCATTTGTTAACATGAATTTGGGATCTCTTCATGTTATGTAGGCAATGTACCTCATCAAAAGCTTCAAATATATCGATGCTCGGTTGGTGTATTGTGCAAACCAGTCCTTCCCGTGTCCACCGTGTTGCGAATGGTGCGCATCACAATGGCTGCAGCCCGAGCGTCCAAACCAGATGTCGGCTCATCCATGAAGATGATGGACGGATTTGCGACCAGCTCCACGGCGATGGTTAGGCGCTTTCTCTGCTCCGTCGACAGCCCCGTGCTCCCGGGCAGTCCCACCAGTGCATCTTGCATGTCGTCGAGCTCCACTAGTTCCATGACTTGGTTCACAAATGCCTGCATGAATGCACCATGCAATTGTAAAGAACACATTTTTAATTGTTTCATATATACATACACACATACATACATGTCTATCGGCGGAGCTCGTCTCCTTTGGAAGGCGGAGCTTTGAGGAGAACAAGAGGGACTCCCGGACGGTGACTTGAGGTGAGTGGATGTCGTTTTGCTCGACATAACCGGCGATCCGGGCGAAGGTGCTTTGTTCTTTCGCGTAGCCGGAGATCCTTATATCCCCATCTATGTAGCCGCCGGTCTTCCTACCGGCGAGCACGTCCATCAACGTCGTCTTCCCTGCTCCACTGGCGCCCACCAGCGCCGTCAGGACGCGCGGCCTAAACACACCGCTAACGTTGGATAGTAGCTGCAGTCGCTTCTCTGGAACTCCCTTTCGACTCATTTCCTGGACGAGGAGGATGTATAATAACAATTTGAATACGCACATGAAGCAATTTTTTAGCTACTCATAATATTATGAACGAATGAAGATTAACCTTTGGCATATCAACGAAATAATCGACATTAAGAAAGGTCATGACAAATGGTTGGAATGGAAGAATCATCCCTTTCTTTGTCACTTGGCTATTCTTCTTGTTGCTTTCAACTGCAGCATGCATGCAAAATATATATAGTGAATACTCAAAATAACAAATGCAAAATATAACCCAATGCTTGAATGCAACAAATCTGACCTTGAGATGACACTTTGGTGGAAGTAGTTCCTTCACCATTCGTTTCTGAGGAATTACTTGGGATCATTGCCTGGGCCTTTCTTAATGCTATATATGTATTTTATAATTTATATAACCACATTAGTATATAAGAAGGCAAGAATTATGCATAACACAATGGAAAAGATCTATGTCAAATGAACTGTACTAGAATTAACTTACGATTGAGGTATGCTAAGGCACATGTGAAGAGGATATTGAAGAGGATGGAATAAGCCAACAGGGCACCAACTCCGATCCAATACCAGTTCCTACTTGTTGGAATATAACTTGATTCAAGAATGTTGAACCCAACTGTGTTATTATTCCCGGAAGGAGATATCTGTCATAAATCAATGGAGTAAGAACCATATATATAATACATCACATTTCAAAAAGATGATAAAGACTTGAGAAAAAAGCAAATAATTATATATATGTACATGCTCCCATCTCAAGTCAGTAAACTCGTTGACGGAGATTGCACGTTGACCATATGACAAGGGCGAAACCCAAAAAGCCCACATCCACCATGATTTTATTGAACCTAATAATTATGAGAAGAAAGTTATAATTATGTAACAAAACATAAGAACATATTAGATATGTATATGTGTGTGTCATGTATTTGATCTTCTTCTAGCTACCTTTTGGAATAACAAATCCACCCATGAGCAAGATCGCTAACAATGCAGCGGAGCCAAACGTATTAGCCACGGTGATGTCCCTTGCAACAGCCGCCATCATCCGGAAGAGCCCCAACGCCATTTGGTGTATGGAAAATAGCAGTAGCATGAAGCAAAAGAACCTAATTCCAGGAATACCTTGTTCATGATCAAAATTTCACAGCTACAATAACATCAGTGATTGGATGATTGGGTGTCAATTACCTGCCGGCGCCTGGCGCAAATCCGACTGTGTAGTATACAACACAAGACCAGACTATAGATTCGATGATGGAGTAAGGAAGGCGCAGTAACCAACTGGGAAGTGAAAATGCCCATGCAGGATAAAATGAGTTGTCCCTCTGCTTGTAGAACACCGGCAGACGAGATATCGTAATAGGGAGCTCAGTGAATCCATTGAACATCATATGCACCAGGCTGAAGAATAAACATGACAGGTACATCTTCCCATTCAACTCATCAGTAGGATGAATCCTGGTCCGCAGGAACATTGTTGCTGTTATCATTCCAACAAATGCAACCTGCAGTAGAATCAGAATTTATGTGCCATTATACTATATATAGAGAAAGAGAACTGAGAGGAGAGAGAGAGAGATACATACTTGACATGTTCTAAAGATGTAGAGAAATCGGTGCCTCTTGATAAGAAGAACCTCGCGAGCGAAGCACGCTTTCAGGAGGTCCTTTTTCGATGCGGCGAACTTCGTTGCAGCAAGAGCTGATTGATGTAGTCTTTTGCCACCATTGGGAGGAGCTGAAAGACTAGACTGGACAGATCTTCCATATTTTGATTCCTTAAACATTTGAGCCATTCTTGAAGCTGGAATGTAAGCATATGGCTTTGAAGGATCAGACCAGTACTGTTGTTGATCTTTCCTAGAGGTAACCTAAATTGTATAGTTGGAAGTAAGATTAAGCCACAGTCAAGTTTAGAAAAGAAATTGAGGCTGAAACAAAGAAGAGGATAGAACAGCAATATATCACCTCCTGAAGAAAATCTCCTATGCCTTTGCGCGGTGGCAATGAGAAGCCCACCATTTCCAAGAACTCGAGAACACGAATCCGAGGACCTTGATAAATGATGTAGCCTTCAGACAGCAGTATCAGATCATCGAACAGATCAAAGGTCTCAGGTGCAGGCTGAAGAAGGGACATCAAAACAGTGGCTTGCATTTGGTGGACAAAGTTGGAGATGCACTTGACAATCTGATACGTTGTGGAGCTGTCCAGTCCTGTGGATATTTCATCCATGAACAGAGTTTTCCTTGGCCCAACAATCATTTCACCTGCAAATTTCATGGCATGACATATGAACAAGCAAACTTTGTATAGAGCACATCTTATAAAGACAGGATGAAGAAATGAACCTGTTGTTACTCGCTTCCTCTGGCCACCAGAGACACCTCTTACCATGTCACTGCCTACCAAGGTGTCTGCACAGACGTCAAGGCCAAGTACCTTCAAGGTGTAATCACTTGCAAGATTGTAATGTTTTCCGACAACCGAAGCGACCTATTTGGAGAAATCAATTTAGTTTTTGGGAGTAAATTTGTTAAAGTCACAAACATGGAGGGAATTAGCTGCAGAACCTTCATAAATGCATCAATTTCTGGACTTGGATGTATGTTCTTCTCTTTCTCAAGCCTGACCAAATCCTTCAGATACCCTGATATATGTCAATCAGAATAAAATCAGTAGTCCTAGATGTATCACTGATAAGAAGGCAAAATAATATACCTTCCCAGCTGTTGCTGGCTCCCTGACATCTTGCAGCGAAATCCAGCGTCTCTCGAACAGTCAGTTCGCCGATATGATTGTCAGTCTGGCTGATGTAGGCTGAAGTTCTTTCTACACAGAACTCATCAAGAGTGCAGCCATTGTAAGACACTTCTCCACTCCTCTGATACAGACAAATATTAGTAGTGAAGACGGTTGCGGATATGAGACTGAGAGAGAGACAAAATCGCACACAAAACGAAATTTACGAGGTTCATCCTTAATTGGGCTATGGTTAAGAATTTCTTTAATAATGATTACAAGATACAGAATAACTCAAATCCTAAGAAGTTTATATAAGGATTCTCAATACAAAATAGGAAATAAATTTTAGAGTTGTTTAAGTTTCGGGAGCTCCGCCCCTGAGACTCACATATGGGACGGACGACTTCGTCGTCCTAATTATTCGAGCGATGTACTAAGGTCATATAGAATTGATCACTGGATTAAAATTTAAGGTATTATCATCAAAGACAATGTGGAATCAATTAAGGCAAGGACACAACTTTTGCAAAGAGATCAAAAGATTTATTTTTGTGAAGCAGGTAGTGATGAAAGTTCACCTTTAGTGTGGAATCAAGTTTGCCAGCTAGAGCCAATAACAATGTTTTTTTTTGGATGGAATTTTTTTTTGGATGGAAAGAGCCAATAACAATGTTGATTTCCCAGAAGCAGGAGGTCCCAAAAGCAGTGTCATTCTGCAGAACAAATACCAACAGTGAACAGTGTAAGTAGACATGCATATCATCCTTATGATAATGCAAGTTTACATGACAATACATTTAGTTTGCAGCATGTCAAGTTTAGTTTATCTATCAAACTATTTTTTTTCTCTTTCTTATGTTTCCTTTCTAAGGATCAAGATCATATTATTAAAAGTAAAGGATTAAAGCTCTCTGATTTATCTCACCTTCCAGGTTTCAGAACACCACTAACATCATTCAAAATTGACAAAGTATGCTTATTTGACCGCAATATCCGCAAGGAAGTAAGAAGAAACTGCATATATACATCAATTCCACACTGTAAAAAAAAAAGACAATTATAAGAACTTAAAAGAAGAGAAAAAAAAATTTGTGCACCTCAAAATTGTCTCGGACATAGTTAACGAGAGTTGGCAAAGCCCTTCGACCAGTACGAACATCCGCTGACACTGTCAGGTTCTGAAACCTGACTTCCACCTCTGGCACGTCAAAACCAACTCTGCATGCGTTCCAAATAAAACCTCAGATCAGATAATGCAGGAAGATGAAAAGAAAGATGAGCATATATGTAGTAACAGACCTACATATAGTATGAGGAGCCGAGACCCCTTCCAACTTTTCGATATAAAAAGTATATGTTGATAATGCTTGAATCTTAATCCAACGATCAATCCTACGTGCCCTCGGTGCATTACAGTCGTTCGAATAATTGGGACGGTGAAGTCGCTCATCCCATACGGGGTCTCTTATCTCTCTCTTTCATAAACTCGAATAATTGGGGCGACGAAGTCCGTCCCATACGGGGATCACAGCCGCTCGAATAATTGGACGGCGGAGTCGCCCGTCCCATGCATCATAGACAACTCTAAGGTTTCTATTTTCTATTTTGTATTTGAAGTTCTTATATAAACTCCCTAGAGTTTGGGTTATTCAATATCTTGTAATCATTTATTATTTCTCCATAAAAAAAATTCTCAGCCGCCGTCCGAGGACGTAGCCTAAGGATGAACCTCGTAAACCTCGTGTCTTCTTCTGTGTGCGCTTTTGTCTCTCTCTCATCTCATATCCGCAATAATATATATACAAGTATATACTAGTAGATACAATTAATATATAAAATAAATATTAAAAAAAAGTAAAATTATCTATTTTATGTAGTGGTTATAGAATTTTGGGTATTATTTTAAAAAATTTTCGTCCCTTCTAATTTTTTTATTTTGGTCCCTAACTTTCGGTCGGTCCCTACGTATATGTAACCACCGATCAAACATCAAATAGTGCAGAACCAAGCAATGGAGCAGAGAGACAAAGAAGAAAGAGAGAGAAAAGAGCACCTGTCGAAGCGTTCTTTAATGCCCGCGAGCAGGTTATAGTTGTCCTGCTCGTTGGTGGCGAAGGCCTTGCTGAGCACGAGCTCGCGGCCGCCGCGGTCGAGCTTCTTGACGTCCACGAGCTCCGCCTGCGCGGCGCCGCCGGGGACCGGACGGGAGGGGGACCCGCGGCGCAGGATGGCGAACTGGCGGCGTTTGACGGAGGGCAGCCGCTCGACGGCGGCCCAGAGGAGCTCATCCTCGTCCTCTTCCACGGACTTCGCGTTGGAGGAGCGGCCGCCGAAGAGCTCCGCGCCGCCTTGCTCCACGTCTATCTCGAAGAACTCGCTCCCGCTGGCTGTGGCCATCGTTTAGACGTGGTACGTAGATTGGTCACCAAGTCCTCGCCCTCTCTCATTATGATATATATATAAGCCTGTTTGTGTTCTGATAGATAAAGATACGTGTAAAGATAAATTTTGTGTAAGATGGGTTTTTGGAGTTATTTTAAGTTATTTAGATAATTTTTCAGCGTTAATTTGAGAATTAAATGTATTAAAATATTTTATTTTACTCGATATTTCATCATGATAATATAAACTATTTTATACAAAATAATTTGATAATTGTCATTTAAGTATTTTTTATTAAAATAACAATAGATATTAGACATTAATTTAATATTTTGGTAATGTATTGTAGATTGATTGTTATCAACTTCAATTTATTATAATTAGACAATATATATTATATATCGAATTATTAATAATTTATTTAAGAACACATTTTGTAGAGATGTGTTTATGTGATTTCTCTGGATTTTTATTTATATTTTTTCTCTCTCATCTCATCTTCTCAAAGCACTAAACTTAATTTTTAAGATAACAAAAGATGAAGAGTTAGTTTAAAATGTATTATGCGTTTCTTTTAAAAAATGTCTCTCATCCTTTTGCATCAATAAGGTTAAACTTAATTTTAAAATTAAAGGTGGAGAATCAATAAGTTTTTAGAAGTTGAAAAGGTTAGAACATTTCTTTCTCTATCTCCAATATTAATACCATTGAACTTAATATTGAAACTAATTTTTTTTTGAGGAATTTTACTGACGGAAAACGAAAAGTCAATGAACTAGTACAAACGCTGAATAATTAAAAAAACTGCATTTTTTATAAAAAAAATATGTTTTTTCTTTCTCCAACATTAACTAAGAGCACTAAAGCTAATTTAAAACTAAGTTGAAGAATCAATAAGTTGCCATAGTTAAAAGATGAAATGTTAGGTATTTAAAGCAATAAAGGATATAAAAAGAACCAATGAAGAAGAGTATCTTATCAAAAAAGAAACGGAGTCCATTTAGCTAAATATATAAATTGGTTACCCAACAAAAATAGTGACGAGTTTAGCTACCTAGAAGTATAATTCAAATTTGTCATTTAATTAACCCTAAAGAAAAAGAAAACAAATTAGATATTATAATATGTGTCTAATTAATAACGAGAAAGATAAATATGGGTAATTTTGTCGCTAAAATAGTTACAAAGATTGGACAAGAAATCCTGATAGAAGATTCCACAAAGAACCGTTCATATTGATGAAATAATGGTGGCATGCAAGTGCTGAAGTCCATGGCCATCTTCCTGCAGAACGTGGAGTACATGGATCAAATGAGAAACATAAAAACTTCGGGAAAAAGTGTGTATTTCGATGTTTAATGTAAAAAAAATGTGTAGTTGATGTTTAATGTAATGAGTATCACAAAGATATGATATAAATATTTATTATTATATATGTGATTATTAGATTTAAAATATGTGATTAAAATATATATATATATATATATTATGTCTATTATTTTATGAATTGTTTAATATGAGACGTACGGTTAATAAATAGTTTAATTAAAATTTATATTTTTTACTTATTTTTTATATATAAATTTTAAATTTAATAGTTCATAAGATGCGATATTCTTTTGAATATAAAGCAAATCTATTCAAGGCATGCTTTTTATTGTGATACATTAAAATTGTGCTATAAGCTCACATATGATATCATAAACTCTTTGCTTGAATGAAAATTCCACTTACCAATGTTTGGAAATCTCTATAAGCCACAAGGCCCTATAACGCTGAGAAATTAATTAACTTAAAGAGTTAAAGTCATCTATCTTCCAAATAGAACTAAATCACATGTCATTGGTGTTTGAGATAAAAATTACAAAATTGAATCGAAGAACGTAAGATCTTATGAATTAATATATTTTAATATAAAATATATTTTTAGTAATTTTTTTGCACTCAAATTTTGAATTAGACTTCAATAGATTATATTTGATCAATTTGTAATAAAAATCTATTGCACTCCTTCTATATGAATTGTTATTATAAAAAATATATATTATTTTTTAAAATAATTAAAATATTCATTTGAAAGCGTATAGAATCGGATAAGATCATATGACATAAAGTAAGATCAAATTTTATCCATATGATTCTCGCATTAAAATTGATATTCATAAAATCTTAAGATATATCTAAATCGAGATCTTGAATAATTATGCAAAATATATTCTAACTGTCTTATCTAAATTATCCTCTCAATAGAAATTAGTGGTTGTACAAAAGATTCAATACTAATTCCTATCAACTATCAACGAGCATGACATAAAAAACTCTTATTATCCTTTTTGAAAGTCGAAACAATATCTTGGAGAAAATGATTCGAAGTCACTCGCACATAGAATGATAAAGTCTACATCAAGCCTGTAGTTGGGACGGAGCTATATACTTGTCTAAATTAAAAATAAAGTCAAATGACATAAATTTATAATAGAATTTTTAGTTTCTCAAAATTTAAAATTGACAAAAAAATTATACAAGAAAATAATTAGTTATAAACATTTTATTTATTTATTTATTAGGGATAATGAAAGTGTAATGTTTTAAATATTAAAGAGGTATTCATTAGGATTATATAAAGATATTACTATTTTTATTTACTTATTTTTTTACATAGCATATTTACTTTTACATGATATTAGAGCAAGAAATCCTCATTTCAAATTTGATAAGTTCGAAATAATTTTTTTTTCTTAATTTTTCATGTGCTAATTTTGAACTAGACTTCGACCACCGAAGCATGAAGGAAGTAGCAAGAATAAAATCCTGATGATGATATTTTTTTTTTCAAATGATTTAAGATTATTTGCAAATTCACTTTATTAAAAGTATGTCACGTTAAGAGAGTAAATTTGAAATCGATTAATTTAATTCATATCGTTTCATGTAATATGCTGTAAAATATATAGACCAAAAAAAATAAAACAAGAATTTCCTAGTATATTCCAAGAAAAATATATTATTATTATATTATAAAAGAAGATAGATAAGTTTAATAAAAAAATTAGAAATAAAAAGGAATAAGGGCTTGTCTCATCCCCCGACTTGAGTACATTCAAATTTTATCAATGGAATTTATGTACCCCTTTATTTTTTATCTTTTTTATACTAGATCATGAGTCTTCCTTTATAATAAAAAATTAAGAATAAAGACATGATCTTGTAAATCAAATATTTATAAGCTATTTTTATTAGTGAATTTTATGTGTTCCTTAAGTTGTCCTCCAATTTGTTATATCATGTTCATAAATCTTCATCATAGTAAAATGTTATACAAAATAGATGAAAAGATACACAGAAGACATAAGAATTTAACGAAATTCTTTTTTAATTGAGCTATATCCTCGAATAATGATTGAATTTTTTTTATACGGATAAAATAATAGATAATACAATATATGTAGAATAATTCAAAACTTAATTAGGAAACTTATATATGTATTTCCAACATAAAATATAAAAAAAATAATCTTAAAAAATTTTATAGAGACTTTTTATGGGATGAACTGTTTTGCCATCCAAATTATTCGTATCTTGATGTAAAAAAGTTTATTACCATCAAATTCAATATATTATCGATAAAAAAATAAGTTTAAAAATTAAGTTGCACACAAATTTTATCAGTAGGAATCGACCTGGGTAGCCACTATATAAACTCACGAAACTTTTTTTTTAAATTTGTGTTGCCATTAGAAATAAGAAGGGCCTACAAGACTAGTAGTACATATATAGTTAGAATACAAAAACATTGTAAAGATATCTATAGGTAATTCGAATATGGTCAAAATTATTATGGGGTGTTTGACATTGAAATATAAATGAAAGAAATATTGCATTCTATTTTAGATATAATTTCTTTGGTTGATAAACTAATATTTTATTAATTAAATATGTTGAAATTACAATATGGGATGAAGTAAATAAAAAGACAATTATTATTTTAAAAAAGAAGGGAAATTTTTTTAGGTAAATTCTTATTAATGACATATTAAAATTTCCTATATTGATAACACAAGAAAATATTAACTTATCATCATACTTTAAAAATAAAGATAATTTATCTTTCACTCTAATTCAATTAACTATGACTATTTTGTTGGATGTTTGATTTTATTCTTCGAAATAAAGGGCTAATCTGAGTTATAATCTAATGCCAAACAATTATAATAGAAATGATTCAAATATATGATAAAAAAATCAAGCTATAAGGAAAGTAAATGACACGATAAAAAAATAATATTTCCCATGGACTCAAAATAATATCACTAGTTTTACTTTAAAACATGTATAAAATATATTTAAATAAATAATTATCAAAATATATATAATTTTGTTTTCAAACATAAATAATAAAGTAATAAACATTGTTAAGAGATATTGTACAGACCGTAAAAATTGAAAACCAATAATAAAAAGTATAATGTTTAAAAAATAACGTAAATAATAATTCAAACTTTCTCCTTGCTCACCACTTCGGGGTGACCGGATCAATGTTTTAAAATCTGATCCGAACATCTGATCCAGATAGTTTGACGAGTCAGGTCGGACCGGTCGAACCGGATGGTCGAACCGGATATTAATAAATTAATATAATTTTTTTTAAGAGAAACAAAGTGACCACGTTCGGTCACTATAATAAAACATAGGTGTAAAATTAAAATACATGAGCACATATTATTAATTATAATAATATGATATTTTTTAGTTCTAATTCATAATTTATAATAGTACTTAATTATCAAAAATAAATAATAAGATAATTATTAAATACTAATATGCTCAATTGATTCATTAAGTTTTTCTATTTAACATAATTATTTTAGATCTTAAAGTATATTATTTAGCTCTAGAAAAATAAATTAAACTTCTATTACTATTATTTGAAAAAATATTTTTTTTTTGGTCGGGTTGGTCAAACCCGTCGGATTGAACAATTCAACCAGGATTTTGATCAAGTCAAAACAGTCCAATTGGCAATCCGAATTTTGAATGACCCATGGCCGAGCCGGATTTTACAACATGGGGTCAGATCATATTCTCCGCAACTGGTTATAGTTACCACTTCCTTTTTTCTTTACTAAAAGTTATTTTTATCATATTTAAGAAAATAAATAAATAAGACAAAAATTAGGTCGATTGACCGAGAAGGGACTTCAATTTACTTAATTTGTATTTTGCAATTTGTCTAATGAAAAATGATAAAAAAAAATAAACAACGACAATGTAGTACATGCTAGTTAGAAATCTGAGTGTGCCAAGTGAGAGCTGCTTATTTGATTATTTTTATTTGTTTTCTTGATTTGAGTTATTACCGTCAGAAATTCTAATTAGATGCTTTATTTTTTAAAAGAAGGTTGAAATATGATGCTACAATATTCATACAATTTAGCAAAATAATTATATAACGCGTTAAAAAAAAGAATTGATCCATGTCCGTAACTTTAATTTTAAATTGCCACTTAAAGCATGATTACATGTAAGGAGTATTCTCATCTGCATAATCCAATCCAATTCCAACAATAATAAAGTAACAAATAATAGCTAGTTAAATCATTTGTTTGGATAATTGTATTGCATTTATGTTTTCAAATAACTTAATACTAGTAATGATCAACCAAAGATATACACATTAACAGGTAAATCATAAAAAAAAAGTTGGACCGCGAAGTAATTTTTTTGTCATTTATTTATTTGATTAGAATACATTGATTGTCTTATAAGTTTTATTTTTGATGTAAAGTTATTAAATTAATAAGATGATGAAAAATTATACTTTATCCCAAATGTTCAGCGAAGTCCTCAAAATCTAATTTTCTCTCTAAATTTAGTTTAAACACTTCTTTCCACTAAAATTTCTCAAACTTTATCTCTCTCTAAGTCATTATTATCTATCATGTACGGGATATTTCTTTTTCTATTTTTAATAAGTAGGAATAAACAAGATATCACAGGTTCATAAGCGAGAATACTTTAAATAAGACAAAAAAAAATACAATTAACCTTGTGTAACCAGAGAAAACTTGGCCAAAAATATTTTCCAAATGATGACATAACTAAATCTGAAAAAATATTTTCGTCACTTTAAAAAGAAATTTTTGTCCGTCCCTTTTATAAATTTAAGAGTTATTTTTGCTAACATCCTCTCACCTATAACTTTTTTTATATATAATCTTAAACTATAAATTTATCATTTTTAGTTCCCGAACTTATTCGAATTTGTTAATCTAGTCCTTTCGTTAAACTTCATCCAAAATTCTTTTAAATTTATTTTTTATTAATTACAAAACAATTTTACTATTTTCTTTTAAATAATAAAAATATTTAAAAATTTAAAAATAACAAGTTGATCAAAATTTATTAAAAAAATATTAAATAATATTTCTAACCTTACTTTATTTAACTTTTATTTTTATAAAGTTTTTATTGTATTAAAGAATTAAGGGTAAGAATAATATTTTATAATTATTAAAAATTAATTTAAAAAAATTTTGGTTGAAATCTAACGGAAGGACCAGATTGACAAATCGTAATAAATTTGAAGACTAAAATTGATAAATTTTTAGTTTAGGATTAGACGCGAAAAAAAATATAGTTAATGGGGTGTTAGCGAAAATAATTCTAAATTTAAATATAAAAATATGCTTCAACTAATTTTATAAACAAGTAAATACAAATAAAAAATACGGTAAATTATTTTTTCAAAGTCTATTTTTCTAATAACTCACAATTGAGATTCAATTGTAGCACGATATTTCATATTATTTTGTTTTCTTAATTTTATTCTATCATAATATAATGAAGAATATTTTGGTCAAGAAAAAAGATATAGTTGATTGAAATTTTAAGAATAAAATTATATATATATATATATATATATTCATCTTAATGTAACAAGCAAAATCTCACGTAGTTTGATGGTGATCTAAAAAAGTCTTTCTCCAATTTATACATTTGTATTTGTGGGAGTCTGGCAAATGGATTCACGAGGGCACTGACTTGAAGGAAAACTCTCAGAACCAGTTTCTTTGTCTCTTTGCTTTCTCTCCGTGGAAAATTTGGAATTTGCATAATAATATACACTTTCGATCAAAGAGTGCAACCATTGAGTCGGTTTGGAGTAGAGCGTTGGTTGGGCACAATGAATATACCACATACCACACACCTGAGGCAACAAGCCCCCAAGACCCATCAGGGTCCGGTGAGAGCCTCCCCCTTAGTCCTGGTTCAAACTAAACTCGGACTGGTCCTATATTGAGATCTGATACATGACGTTTTATATTTGCAGGGGCTTTCTCTCAAAGGGCAAAGTTGGTGCCGGAAATAGAAGCGTGAGGATTACTGAAGGGACTGCAACAATGCGCGACAATGAGGTTCACTAGAATCTATATACATATGGACTCCCTCAATTTTGCTAGGGTAATTCAGAATAAGACAACCTGCTCATGGACAATTAAAGTAATGATCAGATATATAAGAGATATTTTATACCAAATTTCATCTACAATTATAATGCACTGCTATCGGGAAACAAATCGAGTAGCAAAATTTTTGACAAATTTTGGCCGACAACATGGCAGCAACTTCTTTTGAAAGAGTAACCCTCCTCAGGAGCTACTACATGTACGAGGACTCCTTAAGTTTAACTTTTAATAGATAAGCTTTTACCTTAAAAAAAAGTCTTTCTCATATATTTTTATATTCTTTTCTTAAAAAAATGTTGAAACTATTTTTTCCTATTTTATTATCCATATTCTTTTAGTAAATATTAGAGACGAGTGGGTCACATTTGGTGAGTGGTAACACATGTTACTAAAAATAGACGCCTCCAGTCGCCAGTACAAAACGCACAAGAAAGCAGGTTGATAAACAGAGGAGGAGGAGAGCGGCGCAGAGATCGCATTTCCCAGCTCTCTCTCTCTCTCTCCGCTCCAGAAGCCGGCGGCCATGGCAGATCAAGGCTCCAAGGCCGATATCTCCTTCGCCGGAAGGTTCGCCAGCAGCGCCATCGCCGCCTGTTTCGCCGAGGTACCTCATCTTCCTCTCCTCCGCCTTCTGCTCATTCCATCTCGATCCTTTCCGTGACTACTTTGACTTGAGCCGCGATCCCGTCGGCTTCGTACGCGTTCAGCTGGAATTCATCCTTCTTTCTCGTAAGGATGCGTTTGATGTAGCATTTATCGTGTCTGGAGTGCTACATGTAAAGATCTAGGTTGGCTCCGTGTTCTGCGCATGCCAAAGAGTAAACCTTGCCGCATTGTGGAAATCTATGTTGAACACTACGTGTTTGAAGTTATGCGAATTCCACTGTAAAGTATGAAATCCTACTCTTTGAACAGTATAAGAATGCACTGTTAAAAGAAAAAAAAGGATACGGATGTAAATTTTGTTGCTACTTTCGTGGAATAACCTTAAAAGATTTAGTATTTTACATGAAATTTCTTTTCTTTCTTTTATGGTGTAATTATTTTGGTTGCTCTGCAGTTCTGCACAATTCCCTTGGACACTGCAAAAGTGCGGCTTCAGCTACAGAAGAAGGCCGGGGGAGGGGATGCAGCGGCTTTGCCTAAATACAGGGGGCTACTTGGCACAGTTGCGACGATTTTTAGAGAGGAAGGGTTGACAGCTCTATGGAAAGGCATCATTCCCGGGTTGCACCGCCAATGCATTTACGGAGGGTTACGGATCGGATTGTATGAGCCTGTGCGTTTGTCAACTTCTCTTCAAGCTTGGATTTTGGATCACGTTTCTTGATGTCCTTTATCAGCTTACAGTTCATGACATGCTTTTGGACTTATGGACAGGTGAAGGCACTATATGTTGGTGATAATTTTGCTGGAGATATTCCTTTGTCCAGTAAAATTCTTGCAGGGCTTACCACTGGTACATTTATACTGAAATTGTCATGCTCACTGCTGCTTTTTGGCTAAGATTGACCAGGCTCCATCTCGCTTCCTGTTATCTAACGTTTTAAAATTTTGGTTGTTACAACTTACTCAGGTGCTCTCGCTATAGCAGTGGCGAATCCAACTGATCTTGTAAAAGTTCGACTCCAAGCTGAAGGGAAGCTTCCACAGGGTGTACCGAGACGTTATTCAGGAGCACTTCATGCTTATTCCACGATAGTCCGACAAGTAGGTAGTCTACTGATATCAAATAGTTGAAATCTCAAATATTGTTGTTAACTCTGATTGCCGAAATTGCTCAACTGAATCTATATAATATTATTATCAGGAAGGACTTGGGGCTTTATGGACTGGTATCGGCCCTAATGTTGCTCGTAATGCTATTATAAATGCAGCTGAATTGGCCAGCTATGACCAGATAAAAGAGGTGAAAATGGCAATGCCAGGCTCATCAATGGATCTCCACAATCTATTATCTCTCCTTTGTCTTTTGTTATTAATTTTCTACCTTCTTTTGTTGGCAGACAATTCTGAAAATTCCTGGATTTTCAGATAACGTTTTCACTCATCTTTTAGCTGGTCTGGGTGCTGGATTTTTTGCTGTCTGTATTGGGTCTCCTGTTGATGTGGTAAGTTTTACTTTGACTTTAAACTGTTACTTTATTCTCCTATTTAAGAATGTGTGTTACCTGATCCTTGCTAATCAGTATTCAATATTTCTTCCCATTTTGTGTATAGTGCTTTTAACTGAATCATCGCATGCATGTGTACCTTAATTGAAATGTTAGTTGCTCTCTCTTTCTCTCTCTTCCTTTTTGTCACCAAATTTGCTTTTGAAATTGCTGAAGACAAGTGTGTTATATATAGTAGAAATTGTTTTTTAGAAGGGTTGTGTGGTACAAGCTAACGTTCTATTGTTAAAGTCTATTCAGAATTTTAAACATGAGCATCAGTTAAGTACTTTTTTTTCCTTTGTTTGGGTTATGCATTAATTTCTGTGTCCATATGTGGTTATTGTGTTCTATTTCCTGCTCATATAGAGGTTGCTTTACTATAATTGCAGATTAGTTTCCAGTTTCCATTTCTACATAGTATTGATATTAGGTTGCTTTTCCATTATATACAAAAGATTGCTGATTCCATTAAGTGACCAGAACTTGAAACTATTATACTGTTACTTGAATAGTATCACACTCTCAATTTCAGTTAATGAGGAACATTGTGGGCAAAGATAATATCTGGACCTATGGGGAATTAAGAACTCCACGTTATCCAAGTTAGTACTTACAAAAGATACATTTCATTTTGCAGGTTAAGTCAAGAATGATGGGAGATTCTGCCTACAAAAGCACACTTGATTGTTTCATAAAGACACTGAAAAATGAAGTATGTAAATGTTGTAGCATATTTCTGTCATTTATTTCCTTCATTCCAACTCACTTCAAGGAATTAGGAAAAAATAATCTGAAAAGTCTGGTAAATTACTTGTACATAATGGATTATTTGGATCTTTTGCTCTTGAGCTGTACTTATGTTTATGTAGTCATAACCCTTTAAGTTGACGATCTAGTTGACTAAAGTGAGAATCCGATTTCTATCTTCAGGGGCTATTTGCATTTTACAAGGGATTCATTCCAAATTTTGGGCGGCTGGGATCATGGAATGTGATCATGTTTTTGACATTGGAGCAGGTAGAGCCAAGTTCACATGGCTGTCAAGAGTCATATTATAGTTGACTGTCATGATGAATTACTTTATTTGAGTTCTGAAATAAAATTGCAGCCGTGGTATGCTTGTCCATGTGTTTTTAGCTGAATAACTCACTGTCCACCTTTTGCTTGTCTGCACAGGTAAAAAAGTTTTTTGTGAGGGACTAGCAGTTAATGGTTCACCGGTCCTGAGGAATTTCCCCCTCAAGAGTCAAGACGATCCAATACCCAAAGATTGTTTAACAAATCATGATACGAATATGATAACCTTCATAGAGATTTTGTTATGACATTATATTCAAACATCTTAGCTGATTTCAGAAATATGTATGGAAGATGCCAAGCTTATTTATCATTTGGCTGGTGATTTAAATGCAAATCTCTAGTGCATTTCAATACCAGATGATCTTTCATCTATGAATTAGATGAATTTGCTTGAATTACCTGCTCAGCAAGGCCATTGACTGAATAATTGTTCTTCTCCAATGGCTTTACCATTTCTTTGCAATTTCATGTTTCTCCTGGTCACTTCTCTTGAAATTAATGATATCAATGCCTTTTACTACTTGTGTTACTGAATATTTTACTCATAAAAGGTTCCCAGAACCTAGTAATTTTAATGTTGATAAATTTTCAGCAATGACACAAATAAAATAGCTATCCTCACAACATTTTTTTCCCTCCACAAGAGAAGCCATTTATAGACTTTACACATTGAATGAATTGTCTATAATGAATATTTTACAGCATACATAAGTAATCTTGTTTTTGCTTTCTTCTATTTGATAGACAACATACATTTTGCGATGAGCTAGGCACGATTTTCTTTTTGTCAATTAGCCATCTTGTAATATTGTTGAACTACTTTCTAAGACATGTTGAATACTCTAATATGCATTTGCAGCTCCACTTAGGCAAACTTCAAGTGTTGTTCAAACCAGTCTTCATACTTCTCAGTTCCTATATAGTGCTGGATTGCCAAGATAATCAAAATGCCTGTATAAAATAAAAATAAGAGGTCTTGAAAATTTTAACAAGATGAACAAATAGATAAGACATCTTCATATGCTAAAGTCTCCGACTATTTTATCACTGCACATGATAAATCTGTATCTGATAATTGATAACATCAATTGTCCTTAAGATACTCAGTATCTAACTATGTTGGATAATAGCATACTGTATTATGCACATCTTTACCTATAAGATGATGCCTTTTCTTCTGAATTTTCTTGCAATGTATGAGTTTAAGGTTAAAATTTAATATGCAATTCGTTTTATAACCTATGATTTGGCAATTTCATCAAGCTCTTATATGAATTGATGAGTTATCAAAATTCAAAGTCGCACATCTTACCAAAGAAAAACCATTATACGAGTAACATAAAAAAGAAGTGACAATTCGTGTCTTATAAGATTTAGGATTTTTGCATATGGGCTGGGCCCATCTACGAACCCTTTGATCGTCCCAATTGGAAAGGTCTTTACAGACCCGTCTCAAATGGGAGGGTCTCAAACCCTTCCAATTTAGGGGTGTGTCCAAACTACTCTATTTAGGAGGGTCTCTTGGGACCCTCTCAATTGAGAGGGTAATTGTGCATCAATTAAAATAATTTCTCAGAATTGAAATAATTTTTCAGACCTTCACAAAATTACGACCGTAAATTCCTTCTTGTTATACTATTTAATCTTTATAGATTTCCGTTTGAAAAAATCAAAATTTTCTAATATATCCGGTCTGAATCTTAATACTAAATATAATCATATATTACTTTTTTACTGCATGTAAATTTAAATCCATATATTTTTGTAAACTCGATCATACAGAGTGTGATACACTATATATATTGTTTTAGATTAAAAAATAAATTAGATTATGATGTTAATTTTGTGTGCTACCACAACATATTTTTTTTATAAATATATTATATAGAATTTATTAATTAATCTTTTTCGCATTCATAGGATGCGTTGGGTTATATAAAGATATTAACGAGTGTGTCAAATATTATTTTATTGACTTTAAATTTATGTTTATTCATCAAACTTTAAATTTATATTTATTATTTTTCATTAAAACAATCTATATATAAATAAAATATATATGACTTATATAACTCTTTGTTTAAATAATTTTAATAATAAATTATAACCGTAGATTTAAAATCGGTAGTTGACACGATGTTAATAAAGTTGATGTTAATAAAATTGTGCACGTCACGTCCATTTTTCTCTTTTATAAAAGACTGGCCCATCAGTTTTGTCACCATAAAGGCCCATTAGATCCAATTGGACGACCTCAATATGGGCCCAAACAAAGGCCATAACAACATAACGTCGCACGTACGCGTCACGCGTGCGCGTTCGAGATCGTCTTCTTCGCTCGCTCGTCGTTGGTCTTCCACCACACCGCTCCGCTGCTCGGCGGCGGATCCGTCGATCTCCTCCTCCGTCCGGCCACTTCGTCTCCGGTGGTAGATTCCCGATATTGGGATGCCTTCTTCTCCTCCCCGTATAAGGTTGTAGACGAAGTGCCGAAGAGGGAAGATACTGCCTGCAAATGAGGACTCCCCTCCACCTCGTCGTCGTCGTGGGGGTTCTCGCATCGCTCTTACTCGGCCGGGCGCCGTCGACAGATGCCTCCGACGCTTCCTCGTCGGATCTTAAGAGTACGAACAAATTCCGGGAGCGCGATGCCAGCGATGACATGCTCCCTTATCCCAACTTGTACGACTCCCAATCTCTTCCCTTCGCCTTTTTTGTTTTTCCTAAACCCTAGTAATAGCATCTCAAATCATCCTTATTTTGGAGTTCGGACGCTTCTAAGATTGGCTTTTTCTTCGCCATTAATGGATTGTGATCCAAAAAAGCGTCCTTTGGCGTAGTTGATTCTGATGCTACTTCATATTTATTTATTAGTGGGGTGCACTGTGATCTAATTGGTGTTCTGAAGAAGAAGCTGCAAACTGAAAACTGTTAGATAGATTAGCTCTTTGATGTTCGTTGTTAATATCAATCCAGTTGTAGTGCGTGGTCCGAGGGGGAGTGGTGTGCTTGCTAGTAGATGCTACATTTCATGTTTCTATTGCCTAAAAGTGCATTTGTAATGAAGCTCTGACTTGACTTCATAATATCTTCTTGCATTCTTGCAGAGATGAGGACTCTTTGTTGAATTCCAAATGCTCAAAGAATTTAGAGCTGCGATGGCAGACTGAGGTTAGCTCCAGCATCTATGCAGCTCCACTAATTGCTGATATTAATAGGTAAAACCTCTGTGACTGTTTGAAATCTACATCAAGGAAGTGCCATTGAGCATTTTCTTTGCTTATACTATCAAATAAGTAACCTGCTTAAATATGTTGACGCTTATTGCTGCTTTGTTGCAAGCTAGTGATGGAAAGCTGGAAATAGTGGTTCCCTCATTTGTTCATTATCTTGAGGTGCTCGAAGGTTCAGATGGAGATAAACTTCCGGGTAGAATTTCTTTTTTACTTGATTCAAATTTTCCTTGTTGAGCTAATTGCAAAATGATTTACCATTGAAATGTCATTGTAAGATTTCCCTTTAATGGCTAATGGATATTTGTGACGCCTTTTGATTACTAAAATGTCTTGATCTCAAATGAGGTTACTTGTGGCACCATATTTGTCTTAGGTTTCACTACATGTGTAGGGACTATACTGTCAATTGGGTTCCACACTCATATGTCATGTCTTTTCAGGTTGGCCTGCCTTCCACCAATCCACTGTTCATGCGAGTCCTCTCTTATTTGATATTGACAAGGATGGCACAAGAGAAATTGCTTTGGCTACGTACAATGGGATTATAAACTTTTTCAGGTAAGTTCCAATTGCTCTTTGTTTACATGTGCAAATTTGCAATATTTATTTCGCTTTGATGCAGGGTCTCAGGATATGTGATGATGGATAAACTAGAGGTACCTCGTCGAAAAATTCGTAAAAATTGGTATGTAGGTTTGCATCCAGATCCTGTTGACCGTACACATCCAGATGTTCATGACGATTCACTCTTTCAGGAAGTACCTGCTATGAACTCATCTTGTAAGCAATCAATTATTTGAAAGCATAAAAAAACTTTTGTTCTGACAAGTCATTTTCTTGTTGTATCATTCTTACATGTTTTGTTCGGTGGTTATTTATAGGTGGACTTAGTTGACACATCTGTTTCTACTTTTTCTTTTCTGAGCTATGGATAAAAGTAACTAATCTTTCATCTCTCTTTAGCACCCCAAGTAACTCTGCCACCAATCTCTCTCACTATGAACCAATAAGTAATACAGTTCTTGTTTACCAACCTTTTTACGGCTTCAATAAACATTTCAAACATTATTATGTGGGAACTTGATCTCTAAATATACGGCAGTTCTGATAGTTGAAAAATAACTTACTGGTAGTGCTTTTTGTCTGTTGACTGAATTCATTCACGTAAATATTATAATAATGTAATATATCACATCTGATACACGTCACATCAAATAAAGGTCATTTTTTCTATCTAATGTCTATCCTAAATACACCATTGATAGTCTCATATGATGTATCATAAAGACAACAATAACATATGTTATTATAATAATGACATAAAGTATCTAAATGAATGTATTAATTAGTAAAATGGAAAAAAAATATTTGTTGTACTTGATAAAAGGACAAAGTATGTAAAACATACAAAGTTGAAGGACTAATGGTGCAAGAAAAAAAATTAAAGGACTAAAGAAGTATTTAGATCAAAGTTGAAGGACTATACGTGAAAATTATCCTTTATTTAATTAACCATTTACATCATATTCCAAATTTCAACCAAACATAAAACTTCACTTTCCAGAATTTTACTTACATCTATGCACATGACGGAAAAGTAATATAAATCTTTAAAGAACTTTCACTTATAACTATTTTCATCCCGTATTTCAAATTACATCAAACAAAACTACCCCTATATTTCATTGTCAAATTGCATTATTCCACCAGATTCAACAACTCTGGTATTTCCTGGTTGTGCTGTTGTCTTTAATCTCTTCCATCATCTTGAGTGATTTATATAATGTATAAATTATGATTTAGCAGATAATCTCAAATGCTCATCACCAATTTTCTGAAATGATCCTTTTGTTAAGATTATAATAATAATCTTTTACTGAACATGTTACAGTTACCAACTGAGATCACTGAGTTTTTACTGTTAAGTGTGTCCAATCTTTCTTGTGGCTAATTTGAAGTTTCCCTCAATTTAGATACTCAAGAAAGAACCTCTGCATCAAATATATCTATTACAAATGCCGATAACACCATTTCAGAAAATGCATCAAAGTCAGGCAATGAAGACCATAATTCCACTGTGGCACAACAAAACAATGGGTTGTCAAACAATCTGGTTAACACCACTAACCATGAGATCCCACTTGAAAATAATGTGCCAGAGAACATTACAGTATCCCAGAGAAGGCTTCTTCAAGACACTGATGAAAATGCGAATAAGGAGGGAACTTCTGGATCTCATACTGATACTACTGAAAATCAAGGAGCTAGCGTGCAAAATGGCGAAGAGCTAGAAGAAGATGCTAATGCCTCTTTTGATTTGTTCAGAAATGGGGATGACCTAGCTGATGAATATAATTATGACTATGATGATTATGTTGATGAAAGTATGTGGGGCGATGAGAACTGGATTGAAGGAAATCATGAGAAACTGGAAGATTATGTGAGCGTAGATTCACACATACTATGTACTCCAGTAAGTATGGTTCAATAATTTCTGTTAATTTCCTCTCAAAAAAATAATTTATGTTAATATGTTGGCACCTGATAATGCAAAGGTGTGTTCTTACTGAAAAGTGAAAGATAAACATTGAAAATACCCCTTCTTCTATTTTGCTGTTTTTTTCTGTTTGACATCCGGTCTTGTGCTACCATACTGAAACTTTTCTTGCGACTTGAGGTAATTGCTGACATTGACAATGATGGAATACAAGAAATGGTTGTTGCTGTGTCGTACTTCTTTGATCGCGAGTAAGTTTGCCTTTTCTTTCAACAATTTCTTCGTTGCTATTGTTTTCTCTTCTTTGAGAAGGGGTCTTCTGTTCTATTTTATGATAACAAACGATGTAAAAGGAATCCCAAATATAATGTTGGTTGACATTATATTATTAGTTAGTCCTTTATGCTGGCACAAAATTAATCTTCTTTCACTAATTGTACCTAAAGTAAGAAAATCCCCACAATAATTTTGTTTGTATATTTAGCAATCTACGAAAAAGTTTCTTTATCTTATGAAATAAGATAATAGATATCCCTAATATAAGTCTCGACACTAAATAGAGATGGACTTTCGTGTGTGCTCGTGTCGTGCTCGTGTCAGTCAACTCGTGCTTGATCGTGCTCGTGTTCGTGCCCGTGTCGTGCTGCTACAGTGTCGTGTCGTGCCGTGCCGTGCTAAAAGTTCATATTCGGCGGCCTGGCCCGGCCCAACACGGTTCCGATCGTGCTGACCGTGCCGTGTCGTGCTCGGTCGGATTACCTTCGTGCTTATTCTTTTAATTTTTTATTCTATTTTTTATTTTTTGTATAGTTAATATTTTAATAATTTAACTAATATTATAAGTGTAATAATATCATAAAAGTATAATAGATTATATAATTATAATATAATTATAGACTATTAATATAATACCATTAACATATAAGTGTAAGTCTATATAGTATATATTTTATATTATAGAAAATTTGGAGGTTGGGTCGCCGTCATTCTTAATTTTTATTTTTTTCCAATATGTTGTATAGTTAATATTTTAGAAGTTTAACATATATTATAAGTGTAACAATATTATAAAACTATAAATATTATATGATTATAATATAATGATAATTTATTAATATAATACTATTAACATACAAGTGTAAGTGTATATAGTATATATACTATGATATATGTTATATATTGTATAAATTTTGTAGGTCGAATTTAAAAAAATAAAAAAAATTAAAATAATATTAAAAAAAATGTGCCAAAACGGGCCGTGCTGAGCTGGACCCGTGCTACCGGGCCCGTGCCGTGCCGTGCCCATTTTTTCGGGCACGTCACAACGGTCGTGCCCCTGCCGGTCCCGTACCGGGCCGGGCCGGCACGGGCTCCATCTCTAACATCAAACTATAAATAGTGATCAAACTATTTTTTCTCCGATTTTTTCAATAGTTCATTTGAATATTTTTGTTATATCATATTATTAGTGGATCTATTGTGATCTGTGATATGGCCTTGATATTTGGCTTAATACATGTATCCATCTCCTAGAAGTTGTATTTAATGACCGAGTTTGCTTATGTTGACATCATAATCTTCTCGTGTTTTGATGGTTGCAAAGTTCTTTTATGCTGGCATCTTGATTTTTTTTGCTGAATTGTCATTGTTTAATTGTTTTCACTGCATTTATGTTAATTTTCTTCTAACACTTTGATTAAAGTTAATGTCATTTGCAAATGACCATTGACATTGCAGAAATACTTGCAATGTTTGTCTAAATTTTGTTGAAAAGTCAACATTCATCTCTTTGATTTATGCCTTTCATGCATGCTCGTAATCTTGTAGTAAATGCTTCTAGGTACTATGATAACCCAGCACATTCAGCAGAATTAGGTGGTATTGATATCGAAAAGTATGTAGCAAGTGGTATAGTTGTTTTCAATCTGGAGACGAAGCAAGTCAAGTGGACGGCTGATCTTGATGTTAGTATTGATTCTGGAAACTTCCGTGCCTTCATATACTCTTCTCCTACAGTTGTTGATTTGGATGGTGATGGAAACATGGATATTCTTGTTGGAACTTCATATGGATTATTTTATATTCTGGATCATCAAGGCAAGTTTCTTTGCTTCCAGTTTCCTTCTCCTGTCTTTCTTTGTGAATCAACTATATTTTCAATCTTTCATGCTTTCTTTTGTCATGTATTATTAGTTATACGATCATTTGGAAGATGGTTCTGACTGCATTTCTGTGTCATCCATCCATTCTTATCCATCTGATTTAAATTTAAGCTTCCATTTTCATCATTCTGTTAGATGTTATTGATTACTTTGACCTTCCAGAATAGATCAGTTGGTTTTTTCTTTACTGTTTTGTTTAATGTCACATCATTCTTTTACCTTTTTTTATGTCTCCCTTTCGAGAATTTGTGTAGTTCTACTTTTTTTTTACTCGGTCTTGATGTTTTCTCTCCCTATCTAGGCAAGGTGAGGAACAAATTTCCACTTGAGATGGCTGAGATTCAGGCACCAGTTATAGCTGCAGATATCAATGATGATGGTAAAATTGAAATAGTCACAACTGATACCCACGGAAACGTTGCTGCATGGAATTCACAAGGAGGTGAAATTTGGGAGGTGCATCTTAAGAGTCTTATTCCACAGGTCAAGTCCCTCACTTTTATTCTGTCAATATGTGATATAAGTTCGGTCTCAATTGATACTTGGTTTGAATATGTTAGCCTGGTGTCAGCATTGTTACTATTGAGTCACATTGTCTTTGTATAAAATAATGCTGATAAACACACTCGTGACGTGAATGTTCTGTACCCAGTCTTAAAGAAGTGTTTGAAAGATCATGATGGATGGAGGTGATGTATCTATATTTCTATTGACCGCTGGGAAGATAGAAATCACATAAGACGATTGAGGTTGCTTTCTTGTTATTGTGTTGTATTTGTAGTTTTATTTGTGAAACATGTGGAGTTAAACAGTTATATTTGCATATGAAGTGCTAGAATCAACACACGCTGTTGTTGGACGTCAAATATTTCATTTGTTTGTTCTGGCATATTAACTAAAATATCTCTTTTAGTTTTTTTCACAAAACTGATTAACTTGTACTAATTTTAGGCACAGAAGAAAAGACATTTTATTAAGAGTAAATTATGCTTGTATGTTTATTGCAAAAATGTAATTGCAAAGTAAATTACTTTGCACAAATTAGGGAACAAAAACTTTTATTTTGTTCTTGCGCAAGGAAAATGAAAAAAGCTACATCACATGAGTACTGTACACCTGGAATAAATCTACGTGTCAAGTGTTTTTGTTTGAAAGTTAGAGGTCAAATGCTGTTGATTTGCAAAGTAATGTTTAGTTGCATGGCTGATCATAATCTCTACTTGTGACATGTCACATTGAATGGCTGTAGTCTGTAGAGGTCTTTTGACATTGTTTTCAGCGTACGAAAATGAAACTACTTTGTCAATGTATTTCTAAGCTGCAACATTATATGTTCCTGATAAGTGTTAACTTGCATCCAGTTAATACTAGGTGAAGATTCTGTTTGCAAAATTGTCTATATCCTCATGTCATGATGCTTAACAGCAGTTACATATTTTCGCCACATTGAATTTATGCAGGGTCCAACCGTGGGTGATGTTGATGGAGATGGTCACACAGAGGTTGTAGTCCCTACAGCATCAGGAAACATTTATGTGCTAAGTGGAAGAGATGGTTCACATGTCCGACCTTTCCCATATCGAACGCATGGACGCGTGATGAGCCCAGTTCTTTTAGTTGATTTAAGCAGACGTGAAGAAAAGTCAAAGGGGCTGACTCTTGTGACATCTTCATTCGATGGCTATTTATATCTAATTGATGGATCAACTGCATGTGCAGATGTTGTTGATATCGGGGAGACAACGTATGATTTCCCTCGACTAACAATCTCTATCAATTCATTGTGTTTATAAGCATCAGTTTGTTGATATCTTTTCATAGCTGCACTCAAGATGAATACCTTATTTACAGATATAGCATGGTCTTGGCTGATAATGTTGATGGTGGTGATGACCTTGATCTTGTTGTGACTACTATGAATGGGAATGTTTTCTGCTTCTCCACCCCTTCTCCTCACCATCCTCTCAAGGTATCGGTGTTGTAACTTTTATTCCCTAACAAAAGATTCTTGTATACTCTTTCTGTTATGCTCTTTTTTTTTTCTGGGTATGTTCTATTATGCATTTCATACTTTCACTTGAAAGTAAAGTTCAAATTTCAAGGTGAATGTAAATCAGCATATTAGACATACTAACTGCAATGACATTGATGCAATGCTTTAACTTTCAGCTTCAATGTAATCAAAAGTCCAAATAATTTCAAATATCATGGGCATTCTTAGAATTTCAACTTTTCAATCTTTCTAGGAATGGAGATCTCCAAATCAAGGCAGGAATAATGCTGCATATCGATACAACCGGGAAGGGATTTTTGTGAAACATTCTTCAAGGGCTTTTCGGGATGAAGAAGGCAAGCATTTCTGGGTGGAGATGGAGATTATTGACAAATACAGGATACCGTCGGGGTCACAAGGACCTTATAATGTTACTGTACGTATATTTATCGAACAGTTATCTTTTCGAATTTACTTTATACTATCTGTATTTCTAATGTTTCATGTTTCCCTTTGTGTGATTGTGCAGACAACCTTGTTAGTTCCTGGTAACTACCAAGGCGAGCGGCGTATAACAATTAATCAAGTGTATGATCAGGCTGGGAAGAAGAGGGTCAAGCTGCCAACGGTGCCAGTGGGAACCACGGGGACTGTAGTGGTAGAGATGGTCGACAAAAATGGGCTATATTTCTCTGATGAGTTTTCACTAACTTTTCACATGCATTACTACAAGCTTTTGAAGTGGCTCATTGTCATGCCGATGCTCGGTATGTTTGCGGTTCTCGTCATTCTCCGCCCCCATGAAGGTGCTCCTCTTCCATCGTTCTCACGAAATGCAGACTGATGATGCTGTACAATGTTAGAAATTTTGTAAAAGTTTAATGAACTTTCCTTGACTTATTTCATAGTTTTATTCGTGCCATTTAGATTAGGTTCAGAGTTTTATTTATTTATTTTACTGATCAACAGGGTGGAATCTTTTTTTTCTTTTTCAGTTACAAGAATGATTGACTTAATAAACGAAAAATATAAAATAAGTGAATGTGATTTGCCTCATTGGGAAAACTATATTTGAAATCTCTTAATATCATGAAGATGTGTTGCTTCTCACAATGTTAACAAGGATCGAATACACCCTAATAAGTAAACCGAGTTCCATCCGAATTTTATTATAACTAATATACATTTTTTTATTAATTTTAAAATAAAATATGAATGATAATATGCAATGTTGTCAGAACCGGACCGGACATCAACCCGGAAAAACATTCGGGTCAGGTTTAATCGGTCAAACCGGTTAAACCGGACGGTCGAACCGGATACTATTAAAAAAATATTAAATTAAAATATGATTTATAATTTATATAAAGAATCATAAATGAATGATTAAATATGAAAAAAATTAAATTTATTTTCAAAAGTTATGATGAATTAACGTTTTATTTGATATAAAAATTATTAATAAAAATATATTTTAATGATTATTTATTCAAAAAATAAATATCAGCTAAACAAATTGTTTTATAATTAATAAAGAAAAAAACAAAAACTGATTTAAAAGGTCTTGAATTAAAATTTTTCTTCATGGCCCACTTGACCCCAAAGCCCACTTCTCTGTTCAGCCCAGTTTTTGTTTTTCTTTTTTTTTTATTTGAACCGTCCGGTTCACTAAAATTAACCGGTTCAACCGATTCAACCTTTATTTTTCCGGTTTTTGATCGGTTTTGACCGGTTTTGACCGGTCCAATTAGGTGCCCGGTTTTTCCATCGAACCAGGACCGGACTAGGCCCCGGTCGACGGTCGAACCGGTCGAACCGGCCGGTCCGGTCCGGTTCTGACAACACTGATAATATGACGAAATGTAAATATGCTTGAATAATCATCAAACATCAATAAATCATTTTTGGTGTTGCAAACTATATATTAATTACAATAAAGTTAAACTTGATAGTTTCTTATTTAAAATTATTGTCTCCAACTTTTTTTCCCACGACATCATTTTCCTCTCGACGAACAGAGCTCCGAGCCATGATGATATGGGCCTTATAAGCTTGTAATATTTATAGGGCCTCTCGGGCTTTAGACGAGGTAAACAAAAAGCAAGGACGCCGATCGAACGAACACCACCGAGTCATGAACGATATGGGCCTCATAAACTAATACTATAAGCCTTATTGGGCTTTAGAGTAGGAAAGCAAAATGGGCCTCTTTGAACTTATAGTATTAGGCCTATTGGTCTCTATTGGGCTTTACACGACCTGGAGGGATCGAAAAATTGAGCTGAAATTTAATCGTCCTTTTGGCGTCCGCACCCTCCAGAAACTTCTCCCGACCTTTATTTCGGACTCCCAAATCGTGACCGCACACGAAAAGAAACGTCACGAGAAAGAAAGGAAGGCGAAAACAAAGCGAGGGCGCAGCGACGAGGGCGAAGCAAAGCATCGCGTGCCGCAGAGTTCTCCGGCGACCGGACGATCGATCGGAAAAGGTATGCTTCCGTTCAGTGTTTCCTTCGTCTCCTTTGTATCAGAACTATGATTTTGCGTCTCTGGATGTAGTCTCTGTGTTACCATCGCATGCCATCCAGTTGTCGTCATGGTTGCTTCGGCTTATCTGCTCTGGATCCACTATAGTTCTATTTGTTCTGTTGACATCGGATCATTGCGCTTCGTGCAGTTTAGGCGCGAAATCTCTCTCTAAATTATGTTGTCTTTAATTCAAAATTATTTTTTATCTGGCCGGTTATGTGTTTGATTGATCCATTTTTATCCGAGTATTTTTGTTTTTTTTTGTTGGTGTGCGCTTTGGATCTTAAGATCTATTGTTTTTTATGTAATAATGTTTATTCTGATGTGACTCAATGTTTTGTATTTGGATCTTTAATACTTTCCACCCATCAATTCTGATGTGATTTTAACTCCTGTTCAGTCTGTTATGCATGTAGTTCGATCAATTATTCTTGAACTAATTCGACGTTTGTGTTTTTTTTTTCCTTCTCTTAACAGATGTCTCACTCAAGAAGATCAAGGTCATTCACCAACTATTCCATTTTTATGATCTCTCATTTTAATAATTTTATAGGGCTAAAGAGCCTCACGCTTACCTTTTTCTTTCATATATAAACTTAGGTATGCATCCCGTTCTCGTTCTCCTTATGGGTATAGAAGGTCATTGTCGAGGAGCCCCTCAAGGTATTACGTTTGTTCCATTTTGTCACTCATGGTAGTATTTGTGGATTTGATGTTCTATCCAAATGAAATTTTCTCTCTTTATTTTATTTAGGAGTCATGATTCAAGTGATGTTGAGAATCCTGGGAACAACTTGTATGTTACTGGTTTGTCATCGAGAGTAACCAAAGAGGACCTTGAGGAGCATTTTGCTAGCGAAGGAGGAAAGGTAGTGTTTTTTGGTATCCATGTCCTTTCTTCTTTTCGGTTTTTGCTTGCTTTTCATATTAGTTCTCTACTCTTGTTACCTTTTGTTGGTCTAATGATAAGCTTCAATCTTAAATTATAACTTTCTGCAAAGTAAATTTAGTTTCTGAGAAATTAAAACTTGTAGCTGAGTCAATATTGTCTGTTTGGTTTGGAGATGCTTTGAAGTTCTAAGCATCTCCTCTTGCAAGAAAAAAGTAGGCTTTCAGTTTATTAATTACTTCTTCATTTTGAATTGCAGGTTACTGATATCCACCTTGTTGTTGATCCTTGGACAAAAGGATCACGAGGTTTTGGATTTGTGACAATGTCCACTGTGGCAGAAGCAGATCGCTGTGTGAAGTATCTTAATCGGTCTGTTTTGGAAGGTCGGGTTATTACTGTTGAAAAGGTGAGACGGTGACTGTATTTACAAGCTATCTGCACGATGACAACAATCTATGTTATTTTTGTTGTATCTTTTAATTTCAAGCGATATATTGATTGAAGTTAAAGCTAATGCTTCTGGAAATTTGAGGTATGTTGTTGGCTTCAAGTGTTTTGTGATAGCAGGTTAGCTGTGTGTTGCAGCTCTTCATCAAACTTCCAAAGTCTTAGTACAACATTAAGATTCAAATCAAACAATCTCAAGCAAACATCAGATTTTACCCGAAGGGTTGTATGCCCTACATTAATGCTCTTTTGCTACTTTGCTATGCATATGTTTTGATATCATCAGTCTCCCTGCAGCTGGATTTTTTCTATCATATGTTCTTTGCATATTCACTGACTTGGATTTTAATTTTGCCAGGCTAGGAGGCGTCGAGGTCGAACTCCGACACCAGGCAGGTATCTTGGTGCCAGAAATGTTTCTGGTAAGTTCTCTCATTTTTATGATAATGCTTGGCTTATTTGTTAATAGTTCCCAAGTGCCTACATTATTAGCAGGAGAGAGGATAGTTATTCGAGCTGAGAACTATCAACTATATATATTATTTCCTGAATTGCTGTTGAAGATTGCCTTTTCCATATCCTGTTGTTACTGGTCTTCCGTTCTAATTGTTTGTTTCTCCTTTGTAGCACGACATCGTTCACCCAGCTACTCCCCATATGGGAGACGTCGCTACCGCTCTCGAAGTTACTCCTCTGAAAGGGATCGGTCTTACTCTCCATACAGCAGGCGTCGCTCTTACTCTCCTTATTACAGGCGACGGGCATATTCCCCATATAATAGACGATACCGATCTAGGTCAAGATCTCCATCATACAGTCATCATAGCAGATCACCTATTTATGGGAGGGGGCGACGATCATACTCCAGAGACTCGAGGTCATATTCTCCTGAACGCAGTGTATCACCCTATCATCGCAAGAGATCATATTCACGTAGCATTTCACCTAGAGCAAGGAGATCAAGGAGAAGCTACTCGCGAAGTGTTTCACCTAGAAGCAGGAGATCGAGAAGGAGCTACTCTCGCAGCATCTCCCCAAGGGTACGAAAATTGGGGAGTTGTTCTCCACTGCACAAATCTAGACGGAGCCCTTCACGCAGCGTTTCACCTCATCCAGTTAAGAGGCATTCTCGAGAGAGTTACGCCCACAGTCGGAGCATGAGTCCTCATTCTAGTTCTCAGTCAGATTCTCCTTCAATGTCCTCTAGGTCTCCTTGACATCTTTCATGTATTAGATCCCATTCAAATGCTATATGTAGCACTTCGTAGCTTCTGTTAAAGAGTGAACGTCCAATAATTTAAGAGGGTGTCATGTATGCAGTATGTTTGTTACCTTTCTATGTTTGTTTAACTGGGTGTACTAAAGTTATGTATGAGAACTTCGTGACATGCATAAGGTTATATTGGGACGTATCTGATCCCTTTTAAGCTGCTTCCCAATTTCATCCACTGTTATCCTCTTCTTCATGCGCGCAGTTTTTTATTAGCACGTCGAGTTGGTTTTTGGGTACACGCAAAAAATAAAGGTGTTTGTTGCAATTTTGTAAATGAAGTCAAGCCCTCGAAAGAGGAGGGTTGTATTGTGTAAAGTTAAGTTTTCTCCCAGAGGAAGTAGTGTTTATAAAGATGCAACTGGGGTTACAAAGTGACAAATTCCTATCTTTCGTCCGGCCTTAAATCCAGCTCTAAAGTCCCAGTAGCCATTGGGTACCACACGCAAGTGATCACAAGTTTTGCCTCAGCAGAGCCACACAAACCTATGCATCAACTTCATCTCATAAGTCTATCTCTATGTCTGACACGTGGCAGAACATTATGGTCGTATGCTTATCGGGTTTGCTCAGCTCGCCCTCTCCATCAAAAACTGGTCTCTCCTTGCAGAGAAGAATTTTTATGGTGGGAGGACGCAGAGGAGGAGGAGGAGACAGCCATTAATAATTTTCTTCTCTTTTTGCTCTCTGGGATCTTGCAGTTGAGCTTTCCTTTGGCTGATCACCATGGAAACAGGAGTAGCAAGCTACGCTCATGGCCCCATGACGCACAATGTGCTGCAGAGGCCACGCTTGACCGCACCACACTCTGCTGCTTCTTCCTTCCCAAGATCCCAGAGGAAAAGTGTAAGAGCAAACCTCTCCATGCATATTGCATGCACTTCTGTAGTTAGCTCATATTTACAACAGTAACAAGAAAGGGAGCTCATCAGCTCATGCATTAATCTTCTATATACTAACTGTTTTCATATGTTGTACGTGCAGGCTCTTAAAGCTACTTCATTGTTTGGCGAGTCTCTCAGGCTGGTGGCCAAGTCGAGCACAAGAGCCTCCAAGGCAGCAGGGTCCTCCTCCTCCTCCTCCTCACTGGTCACCAAGTGCGAGCTTGGGGACAGCTTGGTACGTACAGGTTTCACTGTAACATACTAAAAAGCATATACGTATTAAATGGTTCGCTGAGATTTTGGTGAAATTAACCACAGGAGGATTTCTTGAGGAAGGCGACGCCGGACAAGAACCTTATCAGGCTGCTGGTCTGCATGGGGGAGGCCCTGAGGACCATCTCCTTCAAGGTGCGCACTGCGTCCTGCGGCGGCACCGCTTGTGTCAACTCCTTTGGGGACGAACAGCTCGCTGTGGACATGCTCGCCGACAAGCTCCTTTTCGATGTAAGCAAATTAAGATGAACAGATAGACTGGTTTCAGCTTCTTCCATCAGATTCTGCTAACAGCAAACACTTGCATGTTAATTTGCTATTCACGACCATAATTTGTACTCTCTTCAGGCTCTGAGACACTCTCATGTCTGCAAGTACGCATGCTCCGAAGAAGTTCCTGAGCTACAAGACATGGACGGACCAGCTGAAGGTGTTGTCAGTAATTAATCTATGCATTTCTTACTGCAGATGGCAGTTTCTTACTATGATCAATGTTTTTGATGCAGGTGGTTTCAGCGTGGCCTTTGATCCGCTCGACGGCTCCAGCATCGTGGACACCAACTTCACCGTGGGCACCATATTTGGTGTGTGGCCCGGCGATAAGCTGACGGGCATCACCGGAAGAGACCAAGCCGCCGCCGCCATGGGCATCTACGGACCTCGCACCACTTACGTCATCGCCCTCAAGGATTGCCCTGGAACTCATGAGTTCCTTCTTCTGGATGAAGGTGCTTTAGTTAGTATTCAATTCACAAGAACTGTGTGTTAAATTTATTGATAATGTCTTAAATCTTAACTTAATGGAACTCATATGACTCCTTGCGCATCATAACTGTCGAACATTTGGGGCGACGAAGCCGCCCGTCCCATACAGGTTCTCGCTGCCCGGTCAATGAGCCTGAGGGGGTCCAGGGATCCCTTGGATCCCCTGCGGGGCTCAGGGGCGGAGCTCCAAAGTCAAGACAGCCTTAGGATTTATATTTCCTATTTTATATTGGAAGTCTATATATAAATTTCATAGGGTTTGGATTATTTTGTATTTTGTATCATTTGCTATTTTCCATAAGAAATAACTCTAGTCGTCGCCCGAAAATGTAGCTTAGTTAAGAGTGAACCTCGTAAACTCGTGTTTTCTCTGCGTTGATCTCTCTCTCCTATTTTTCATAACAAAGTTATCTACCCTATCATTGATTGGCCATCACCAACCATCTGATGATGCAGGCAAATGGCAGCATGTCAAGGACACGACATCCATTGGCGAAGGGAAGATGTTCTCCCCTGGAAATCTCAGAGCTACATTTGACAATCCTAACTACGACAAGGTTCAGCTTCCACCACTTTTCTATTGATCCCCAGATTACTTCCTGATACATATCACATATTTATGCATGAGTAGAATTTGTCATCTTGATTAAAGTATATATCATGATCTCACCTGCAGCTGATCAACTACTACGTGAAAGAAAAATACACCCTGCGCTACACAGGAGGCATGGTGCCAGACGTGAACCAGGTAATGAAGGATTCATGATCAACTTCTGATCTAAGTAGTTTGATGCCTGGTTTGTTATTATCAGAAGCAAGAATTGATTTGTAATGCATGTTCTTCTGGTGGTGGTGGTGGCGCAGATCATAGTGAAGGAGAAGGGCATCTTCACTAACGTGACGTCGCCGACTACGAAGGCCAAGCTGAGGCTGCTGTTCGAGGTGGCTCCTCTGGGGCTCCTGATCGAGAAGGCCGGCGGCTACAGCAGCGACGGCACGCAGTCCGTGCTCGACAAGGTGATCGACAATCTGGATGACAGGACTCAGGTGGCCTACGGATCCAAGAACGAGATCATAAGGTTCGAGGAGACCCTCTACGGCTCCTCGAGGCTGCAAGCCGGCGCGCCTGTCGGAGCTACCGCATGATACCCCTGAAACCTTTCATTTTTATGCAGCTCTTATGTTTCATATCAGTTTGTGATATAAATGAAGAAAAGAAAAAAGAGAAGAGAACACTAATGAAATGCAAGCTTCGAATGCAAGGACAGAGATGGAGAGAGAGAAAGAAAGAAAAATGTGGAGCAATTCAGCTTCCAACGTCGTTTTCTCCTCTGCCAAATTTTTATGTATGTGTTGGGATGTTCCTACTATTCATGTTTCTTTTTTTACCTTATGAAGTGCTGATAAGAACACTAATTAATGTTCAATTGAACTTTCTTTTAGCCTTTTTTTGTGAAGCACTCTTCTTAATCTTTTATCCGGTATAAGACACGAAATTAAATCCACCAGTAGAGTATTATTATGGACAAAACCTGTCTAACTAAAAAAAGGAATAGAACGCCCACCGTGGGGCTCGAACCCACGACCACAAGGTTAAGAGCCTTGCGCTCTACCGACTGAGCTAGACGGGCGCTGGTGCTACAGAAAAAGTGATAAAAATTAATTTTAAATAATGCTATAATGACAATTTTGAAAATTTCACATTATGAAGTAATATATGTTGTTGTTATTATTATTATTATTATTATTATTATTATTATTATTATTATTATT